>NC_069439.1:35807293-35844793 GCF_026875155.1 Cherax quadricarinatus | reverse complement strand
CACACACACACCAAACACACACACACACACACACACACACACACACACACACACACACACACACACACACACACACACGCACACACACACACACACACACACACAACACACACACACACACACACACACACACACACACACACACACACACACAAAACACACACACACACACACACACACGGAAGGAATAGACTCTGAGGTGTCCCTGTTTGCAGATGACGTGAAGTTGATGAGAAGAATTCACTCGATCGAAGACCAGGCAGAACTACAAAGGGATCTGGACAGGCTGCAGACCTGGTCCAGCAATTGGCTCCTGGAGCTCAATCCCACCAAGTGCAAAGTCATGAAGATTGGGGAAGGGCAAAGAAGACCGCAGACGTAGTACAGTCTAGGGGGCCAGAGACTACAAACCTCAAAGAAAAAGATCTTGGGGTGAGTATAACACCAGGCACATCTCCTGAAGCGCACATCAACCAAATAACTGCTGCAGCATATGGGCGCCTAGCAAACCTCAGAACAGCATTCCGACATCTTAATAAGGAATCATTCAGGACCCTGTACACCGTGTATGTTAGGCCCATATTGGAGTATGCGGCACCAGTTTGGAACCCACACCTAGCCAAGCACATAAAGAAACTTGAGAAAGTGCAAAGGTTTGCAACAAGACTAGTCCCAGAGCTAAGAGGTATGTCCTACGACGAGAGGTTAAGGGAAATCAACCTGACGTCACTGGAGGACAGGAGAGATAGGGGGGACGTGATAACGACATACAAAACACTGAGAGGAATTGACAAGGTGGACAAAGACATGATGTTCCAGAGATTGGACACAGTAACAAGGTGGCACAGTTGGAAGTTGAAGACACGGATGAATCACAGGGATGTTATGAAGTATTTCTTCAGCCACAGCGTAGTCAGTAAGTGGAATAGTTTTTAAGCGATGTAGTGGAGGCAGGATCCATACATAGCTTTAAGCAGAGGTATGATAAAGCTCACGGTTCAGGGAGAGTGACCTAGTAGCGGTCAGTGAAGAGGCGGGGCCAGGAGCTCGGACTCGACCCCTGCAACCTCAACTAGGTGAGTACAACTAGGTGAGTACACACACACACAAGAGATCACAAGAAACGACTGAGAAGTATGTGAGGAGCTCAACATGAGATTCAAAGAAGTGTTCACAGAGGTGTCAGAGGGAACTCCAGAAAGACAGAGAGGCGAGGTACACCATCAAATGTTGGACACAGTACATACAACCAAGGAAGAAGTGAAGAGGCTGCTAAGCGAGCTAGATACCTCACAGTTGATGGGGCCGGATAACATCTCTCCATGGATCCTGAGAGAGGGAGCAGAGGCGCTATGTGTACCACTTACAACAATCTTCAACACATCTATCGACACAGGGTGACTACCTGAAGTATGGAAGACAGCAGACGTAGTCCCAATTTTTAAAACATAGACACGAAGCATTGAACTACATACCAGTGTCACTGACATGTACAGTATGCAAAGTTATGTAGAAGATTATTAGGAGAAGTGGTGGAGCAACTAGAAAGGAATGAGCTTATCAACGACAACCAGCACTGTTTCATGGAGGGGAAATCTTGAGTCACTAACTTAATGAATGTTATATGACAGGGTGACAGCAGTAAGACATGAGAGAGAGAGAGAGAGAGAGAGAGAGAGAGAGAGAGAGAGAGAGAGAGAGAGAGAGAGAGAGAGAGAGAGAGAGAGAGAGAGAGAGAGAGATAGAGAGAGGAGAGAGAGAGAGAGAGAGAGAGAGAGAGAGAGAGAGAGAGAGAGAGAGAGAGAGAGAGAGAGAGAGAGAGAGAGAGAGAGAGAGAGGTGGATGGATTGTGTTTTTCTTGAACTGTAAAAAGACTTTTGACACAGTTCCTTCAAAAAAAGATTAGTACATAAGCTGGAGGAGCAGGCGGGTATAACAGGGAAGGCGTTGCAGTGGATCAGGGCATACCCCGTCGGGAAGACATCAGAGAGTCATGGTACGAGACGAAGTGTCAGAGTGGGCGCCTCTGACGACCGGCGTTAAACAAGGGTCATTCAAAGGACCCGTGCTGTTTCTGGTATATGTGAACGATATAACAGAAGGAATAGACTCAGAAGTGTTCCTCTTTGCAGATGATGCGAAGTTGATGAGAAAGATTCAATCAGACGAGGAACAGGCGCAGCTACAAAAGGATCTGGACAGGCTGCACACCTGGTCCAGAAACTGGTTCCTGGAGTTCAACCCCACCAAGTGCAAAGATGGGACACAGAAACAAGGGCTCACAATTGGAAATTGAAGACTCAGATGAGTCAAAGGGATGTTACAAAGAATTTCATCAGTCACAGAGTTGTCAGGAAGTATAATAGTCTGGCAAGTGAGGTAGTGGAGGCAGGAACCATTCATAGCTTTAAGAGAAGCAAGCAAGGCACCATTGCCCTTTCTGAGAGGGTCGTTCCTCAGGGTTGAAAAGGCTGGAAGGGGCTGATAACCCCCCCCCCCTCCTGGAGAAAATTTCTCCACACCGTCAAATGCAAAGTCATGAAGATCGGGGAAAGGCAAAGAAGACTACAGACAAAGTATAGTCTAGGTGGCCAAAGACTGCAAACTTCAATCAAGGAAAAAGATCTTGAGGTGAGTATAATACCGAGCATATCTGCGGTGCACATCACCCAGATAACTGCTGCAGCATATGGGCGCCTGGCAAACCTAAGAATAGCGTTCCGATACCTCAGTAAGGAATCGTTCAAGTCTCTGAACACCTAAACTCTGTACTCCAAAACTCTGTACCAAAGTTGCACACGAAAATCACTCCATACGAAAACAAAAGACTCGGCAGGAGATGCAACATTCCCCCGATGAAAAGCAGAGGCGCCACGAGTACACTGAGAGATAACACAATAAGTGTCTAGGGCCCAAGACTGTTCAACTGCCTCCCAGCATACATAAGGGGGATTACCAATAGACCCTTGGCTGTCTTCAAGAAGGCGCTGGACAGGCACCTAATGTCAGTACCTGGCCAACCGGGCTGTGGTTCGTACATCAGTTTGAGTGCTGCCAGCAGTGACAGCCTCGTTGATCAGACCCTGATCCACCATGAAGCCTCATCTCAGACAGAGCCGCGAGGGCGTTGACCCCCGAAACATTCTCCAGGTAAACTCCAGGTAAAACTATAAACGTCAGGCCCATATTGGAGAATGCAGCATCAGTTTGGAATCCACACCTGATCAAGCACATCAAGAAATTAGAAAAAGTGCAGATTTTAAGGGAAATCGGCCTGACTACACTGGAGGATAGGAAGGTCAGAAGAGACATGATATCGACATATAAAATACTGTCAGAAATTGACAAGGTGGATAAAGACAGGATGTTCCAGAGATGGGACACAGAAACAAAGGGTTACAATTGGAAGTTGAAGACTCCGATGAGTCAAAGGGATGTTAGGAAGTATTTCTTCAGTCATAGAGTAGTCAAGAAGTAGAATAGCCTAGAAAGTGGCGTAGTGGAAGCAGGTACCATATATTGTTTTAAGACGAGGTTTGATAAAGCTCATCGAGCAGGGAGAGAGAGGACCTAGTAGCAAAGAAGTGAAGAGTCGGGGCAGGTGCTGTGACGGGACCCCTGCAAACACAAATAGGTTAGTACAAATGAGTACACACACATATCCACTCTCACACACACAGCTGTTACTGGAAGTAGATAAATCAAGTTTACTTATTCAATGCCTGCATGTGTGTGTGTGTGTGTGTGTGTGTGTGTGTTGTGTGTGTGTGTGTGTGTGTGTGTGTGTGTGTGTGTGTGTGTGTGTGTGTGTGTGTGTTTGTGTACACACCTAGTTGCACTCACGTAATTGCGGTTGTAGGAGGTGTCGAGTCACAGCTCCTGGCTCCACCTCTTCACTGGTCACTACTAGGTCACTCTCCCTGTCCTAAATATTCCACTTCCTCACAACTCCATGACGGAAGATACATTTCCTAACATCTCTCTCACTCATCTGAATTTTCAACTTCCCTTGTTGCTGTGTCGTGTCTCAGGAACATCCTGTCTCTGTCCACTTTTTCAATTCCTCTCAGTATTTAATATGTCGTTATCATGAATATAAGTTAGCAAAAATATTGCAAGAGTGAATTTCGGCTGATAATGAAATTAATTAACACAGGTATTGACACACTTACTGTTTTGATTCTGAGTGTGAGGGAAAAGTTCAATAGATAGGAGTAGCGAGGGAATATATAGTAACAATAGTTTCATTGCCGGCTACTTGTTAAGGTAGGGTAAGTCAAGCTCCCGCTATTCCCACCTTTTCTCCCCCACCCCTAAAGTGATAGTTTGACTGCCGGCTGCTTGATAACGTAGGGTCAGTCTAGCTCCCACTATCCCTTCCCCTCCCTCTTCCCCCTCCCCCCCCGAAAGGTGACGTGTGGGGCTCTGGTCAAACAGTAAATCACTCGACTCACAGCTCCCAACACTACTGTAAGTACATGCCTGCCTTGTATTCTAGTGGATTTATTGGTTGAAAGCTTCACTTTTGCCAATAATAAACTTAGTTTTTCTGACTTCCACACCTCATGCAGTTGCTAGTTTTCACACTCATGCAGTTGCCCTTTTAAGAATACATAAGAACATAAGTAAGAAGGAACACTGCAACAGGCCTACGACAAATTGCGGAACAGGTCCCCCCCCAGATTAGACCAATGACACCCCCCCACCCGCGGATTAGCCAATGGACCCACCCAGTCTGGACACCACCAACTCCACTCGAGGTTGGAGGAGCACGCACCAGACCCAGCAGCACAAGCTAGTCAGTTCCAACTCACACCCACCCAAAATCCACCATGTAGTTTATCTAACCTAATTTTAAAACTACACCAACGTTTTTAGCCCTGAATAACTGTACTTCGGGAGTTTGTTTCCCACTCATCCACAACTCTCTTACCAAACGAGTGCTTTCCCTATATCTTCCTGAATCTGAATTTTTCCAACTTGAAACCATTGTGCAAGTCCTGTCTTGGCTGGAATTTTCAGTATGCTATTTACATCCCTTTATTTATTTCTGTTTTCCATTATACACCACATCATCATATCCCCTTAATTCAACGCCATTTCAAGAAGTGCAGATTCAGGGCCCCAGTCTATCCTCATAGGGAAGAATTTCTGATACATGGGCTCATCTTTGTCATCCTTCCTCTACGTTTTTCCAGAGCATTTATATCCCATCCTGTAATACGGTGACCAGAACCTGAGCACATAGTCAAAATGAGGCCTAACCAAGGATATATAGAGTTGAAAGAACAACCTGAGGACTTCTATTTTATACTTCTTTGATATGAAACCAAGAAATCTGTTACTTTATTGCGAACACTATGCACTGTTGCTGGTTTAGATTACTGCTAACCAGAACTCCTAAAATCCTTTTCACAATCAGTAGTATTAAGATCTACAAATTTAGTTTATATGTTCATGTTATTTTTCCTGTCCAACATTAGAACTTTGCATTTGTCAATATAACTGCATCAGCCATCTTCTCCGACCATTGCATCAGACTACTCAAATCATCCCTGAGTGCTCTAGTGTCCCCTCATTAGAATGAATACGACGGCCCATTTTTGATGTCATCACAAATTTGCTTATGTCGTTATTTATCCCTCATCTATGTCGTTTATGAAATTTTTTTTCAATATAGTTTTACTGGCGAATTATTGTAAATAGCATGGCATAATGCATCTGCTCCTGTCATGACCCACGGAGAAATGTTTCCATGGACCCACCACCTTTGAGCTATTAGTTCACACCCCTCACTGCGTGTGTGCAGTGTGTCCCACACTTGCTAGTGCACTTAACCCCCTCAGTTTGCTGGAAGCCTCTCTGTTTCCACAGTGAATATTCCCTGCAATCTTGAGTTGAGTTCCTCACATACTTCCTAGTTTGCTCCCCATTGAGCCATGAGGTTCCCTCCTTCCTTCCTCAGCCCTGATTACCTGCTCCTTGACCAGTAATCAGGCTTGGATAATATCTGGGTTGTGAATTGCTATGGCTTTTTTTTATTGTCTCTAGCCTTCTATCCTTATTCAGCATACTCATTTCTGCTCTTGTTCGCTCAACTAGCCATGTTTTCCCCAAGTCCTTTGCCTTCTATACTTTCTCGATGATCTAGCTCGCTTGGCTTTGGCGTCTCCATACCTCAGGGTAAAAAGAGTTCACTTGTCTTCCATTTTTCTGTTCTTTCTTTGGCACAAACTACTCTTGATGATCCCAACACTTTGTGGTTAAAAGTTCTCGAGTCATTTTGCTACTGTCTTCCTGTTACAACTTTATTTACTGTAACATATAAAAAGTCCTGCTCCTAAAGTAAAGATCTGGCAAGTCTAGAGGCATTTCAATTATTTAACATTGAAAAAGAAACCACTCAACATTAAATGTGGAACCTAATTAGTCAATATTATTATTAAAAGGAAGATCACAAAAACTCATTTATACAAAATATATATATATTAATATTATAAGAAGGGAGGCTCCATAACACCCCATCCCCCTCCTGCTCTATCGGTCTGTCTACTAGCAGACAAAGACACCATACAGTGCTCTCTCACAACTTAAACAGTCTCTGCACACTAGGCCTTCCAGGTAAACAATGAGAGCACTTAAATACAAATAAAAACCTGTAGCATACGCTACAAAAACTTTACCCAATTACCTACTCACACACCTACACCTTGCTCCATCTGTTGTGCTTCCACCTGCTGCACAAAACACCTCACTCTCCTGGCCTCTCTGACTCACCAGAAATAATAAGCGTCCGGTTTCAGAATAATCCTGGAACTATGGAGCATTTTTTAATGTACACATTTTTTAGTGCTCAGCAAACTGTCGCAATACTACTTCCCCATCTAGCTCTCGAGTACCCACTGCATCTAATACAGAATTACTCATTAGTGTGTAGTGTGCCCTTTTCTGTAGTTTGGTTTCTCCCCGTCTTTCTCATGCTGCTTCATTGTATTGTTAATTCTACTATGTATTCAAAAATCAGGACAACATGATCGCTAGTGCCAAGGGGAGTTTTGTGTGTGATTTTCCCTATATCTGAACTGTTGAAGGAGAATACAAAGTCAGCCGTGCTGATCCATCTCTCCCTCCCGTTTCTCTGGTTGTGCCCCCTAAAAATTTTGTACATGAAGCTTTCCAGCACCACTTCCAGCATCTTGGCTCTCCATGTCTCTAGTCCCCCATGTGGCTCCAAATTTCCGTCTGCCTTCCTTGTGTTGAAATCTCCTTGATGAGTAACTTTGGCTCTGCCTATTTTGGCCCTTCTGGCCAACATAAGCAGAGAGGCCAACAATAGTTAGTGTGGCCAACATCGCTCTATGTTCCTCATCATAATTCTTTGCATTGGTCTCCCTGCTGTTCGGCGGTGGTTTGTACATCACTGCAATCATCTCTTCTGACTGTGTGGTAATCATCTGCTTCACTTCTGACTAGTCCCTCCCATGAGTGCTATGACTTCGGGGATGCCTCGCTAGTGATTCTTTCGTGTCACTCGTCACTCTTATTTGATACTGTTTACGAACTCATAAAGAAACAAATAAAGGGAGGTGGTTGACTGAGTACTTGGGTGCTGTTTTAAACGGTTTGTTACCGCCGGCCGTATCCTGTGTGACGTCAGCACACCCAATGTAGGGGGCTGCTCAGCCGGCCTCAGAGTCAGAAAGAGTGTATTCAACACAGAGAGTGTTCACCACTGCTTGAGAGACCTGAGTTCATCTAAGGGCCCACAGGCCAGAGAGAGAACAGTATATTCACACAAAGGCATGTCATTACCTACTGCTTGAGAGTCCACTGAGTTCATCTGACGGCCTCAGGCAGGGACAGATTGCATTCACCAGTGTGTTCACCACTGCTTGACACATACCAGCTGGACTTGGTTTCCTGCTGGCTATCCCACGACTTGTGTGAAGATTCAAGGTAGTGTCATGTGAAGACACATCAAGGTATGGTCGTAGTGTAAAGACAGCGAGGTATGTCTGTGAGACACAGGCGAGTAGTTGTCCGTGTGAAGACAACAGGCCGAGGTAGTGTCCGTGTGAGGCACAGGCGAGGTAGTGTAGTGTTGAAGACACAGCTCGAGGTAGTGCTGTGAAAGACAACAGGGCGAGGTATGTCGTGTGAGGCACAGCGAGGTATGTGTCGTGTAGACACCGGCGAGGTAAGTATCGGTGAAGACACCGCGAGGTAGTGTCGTGTGAGACCCAGGAGAGGTAGTGTCGAGTGAAGACACAGGAGGGGTGTATCGTGTGAAGAACACAGGCGAGGTAGAAATCGTGTGAAGACCAGAGGCGAGTAGTGTCGTGTGAGACACAGGCGAGGTAGTATCGTGTGATGACACAGGAGGGGTAGTATCGTGTGAAGACACAGGCGAGGTAGTGTCGTGTGAGACACAGGCGAGGTAGTGTCGTGTGAGACACAGGCGAGGTAGTGTCGTGTGAGACACAGGCGAGGTAGTGTCGTGTGAAGACACAGGCGAGGTAGTATCGTGTGAAGACACAAACGAGGTAGTGTCGTGTGAAGACACAAACGAGGTAGTGTTTGTGTAAGAACAAAAAAGGCACAATACCATGACTGGAACGATACACAAATAACCCGCACATAGAAGAGAGGAGCTTACGACGACGTTTCGGTCAGACTTGGACCATTTACAAAGTCACACTAACCAGAAGTGGAGCAGGACGGGTATATTAGGCAGGAAGAGGGTAGCGATGGAATAGTAGTAGTGGTAGTAGTAGTAGTAGTAGTTGTTAGTATTAGTAGTAGTGTAGTGGTAGTAGTAGGGAATTAAGGAGGCGCCAGTCAAATACAAAGAAAGGGGAGCACTGCAAAGGGAGTAGGTGCCTACAGAGGGAGAGCAAGTGCAACAGAGTGGGGGAAAGGGGAAGTGGTGAAATAAATAGTGAAGGAACAGAAACAATTAGACAGAAAGAAGAAAGACACCCAGAGGAGAAAAGGGATAGAGAAAGGGGAAGTGGGAGAAGAAGAAAAAAAATGTAAAAAAGTAGGAGAATTACCGACAATAAGTAAAGTAAAAGACACAAGTGCACTAATGTACATTTATTGTGGCAACATTATGCTCTCCAGGAGCTTTATATAAGCCATTAAGTAATGGCTTGATAAAGCTCCTGGAGAGCGAACGTTGCCACAAAAATTCACATTAGTTGCCACTTGTGTCCTATTTACTTTACAAGAAAAAAAAATGAGGAATCAAGGTTAAGTCCTGGGTGTTTGTGAATTTGGAGCAGTTTACAATATAGTGGGAGAGGAAGGCATCCTACAGAGACCACGCCGGGGCTTAAGCAAGGTTCATACAAGGAAAGTTGTATATTAAGAGGATTCATAAACGGCGACTGTTCGAGTTGGAAGTAGGGACGAACAGTTTTAGCAGAAGACCAGTCCAATAAGGATGGCTAATCTCGACGTGACAAAAGACAATTGTTAGGTGTCGGCAATGCCTAACACTATGTTTGTGCTCCCCTAAGTCTGACGAAAGAGATCGACCAGTTTTCCTCCGAATTATAAGAGGACAGGAGACACGAAATAGAGTAGACACCATGAACATCTGTAGAGGGAGGAGAGATATAACGAGATTAGTGGGCGAAAAGTGTTATCTGTGGAAGGTAAGCTGTGTCTAAGGGACGGAGAAATTGTTGAATTCGAAAGACCGGAAATTAGGGCAGGGCAGAAGAAAGAAAATTCCCAGGAGTAAGAGAGTTTGGGAGAGAAGAAATTACGATTAGCACGTTGAGAGGCAGAGTCTATGAAGTATGGAAGGGTGACCAAGACGAAAAACGAATTAAGAAGAGTGGAAATTTCTGCTGGAAGGAATGAAGGATCACAGATGCGGAGGCACGGAAAAAAAAAAAAAGAAAGAGGGAGATAAGACACTTTTTCTTGACAGGGGAAGCAAGACAGAAAAGTAGTGAATGTACATGCCACAGTGCATAGGTTATTTCGGTAAAAGGAAAAGGAAAAACCTGTATCTGAGCGGTGGACATGGACATCAAGGAAAATTAATGAAGGGGCAAGATTATTAAAGCTTTCAAGAAGGTTTAGAAGAGACTGAGTACATGAGGCCACGATCACGAAACACAAGCGAGGTAGTGCGTGGTGAGACACAGTCAAGGTAGTGTCCCCCCCCCCCGGTGAAAGACAGGCGATGTGTGTCGTGTGAAGACAGGCGAGGTAGTAATCGTGTGAAGACAAGGCGAGGTAGTGTCCCGTGAGAAGCCACAAGCGAGTATTGTCCGTGGAGACACAAAGAGTGGTAACGTGTCGTATGTGAGAGTTTGTCTGTAATAACCACGGGGAATGTGTAGCACAAATCATATGCCATTAGCAAGGTTCATGTAACCCGGTACAAAAGGTAGTGTGTCTTGTGACACAGAGGAATATCATGACACAGAACAGGGTGTCGTGTGACACAGAAGCGTGTTCTGACGCAGAAACAGGGTGACGTGTAACACACTGAGAGGCGTGTCCGTGTGGACACAGAGTAAAGGGTGTTTATGTGACACGAGAAAAGGAGCGTCGTAACAGAGACAAGGGTGTCTTTGTGACACGGAGTAGTAGGGTTTATGACACATAGGGATAGTAGTGTCAAGTGACACAAGGGTAGGTAGTGTCATGACTACATTGAAGTGTAATATATGATAATATCATTTTGCATAGGTTTCCCTCACTGCCTCACTGCCAAGCCGAAGAAATGCTTTCCTTGGGTATAACAAGATTAGATACTTCGACTGATACTTCTAATAACTCTCTCTCTGCAGCCTCCCCCAGTAAGATCAAAGCCTTATTAGAATTTAAATTCCCAAAACCAAGAAGCACATGTGTAGCTTCCTTGGTTCCTGTAAAATTTTATGCACGGTTATATCCCGAACATTACTGAATCTTACAGGCATCTTATCGGACTTCCTTAAAAAGTCCCTGTGAAGGAACCTCTTGAACTTTCGCTCCGACGTAGCGCGGAAAAAGTTTTTAAGAGCTTAAAAGCATCTTTCGAAAGACCCAATACTTTAAGATTCCAGAATATTAATAAAACATTTTGTTTTAAGAACTGATGCCTCCATACTGGCTTAAGGTAGCGTGCTACTACTACAATACAATGGTACAATGGCACAATGGTACTCCTTCCCTGTATGCTTTCTAAGCTGAAACTCCTTCCCACAGAAACGAATACTCCACCATAGAAAAGGAATGTATAGCCCTGTGTGGGTATCTCCAAACTTAAATTTTATTTGCTGGGAAAAGAAATTCAATTTTAGAAATGGACCACAACCTTTGATATACCTAGAAACTTTAAGGGAACATGGGGGCAAAGTCGCCTCTTGAGGTGGACCATTGGCACTATCCAGGCTTTTAAGTTCCATATTGTTATAACAATGGTTCATCCAATTATTTCTTCTCTGACTGGTTAAGTGACAGTCAGTAAGAAAGTTTCTTGCCTTAATGCGACTTCCCACATGTAGAACTTTTCCTCGCATAGGCTTCTTATACTCCTTGACTATAAGTCTTGTATGGGGAGTGTGAGGGAAAATTCAATAGATAGCGTAGAGAGGGAATATATAGTAACAATAGTTTCATTGCCGCTCCTTGTTAAGGTAAGTGTAAGTCAAGCTTCTCCCTCTTACTCGCTTTTTTTCTCCCCCACCACCCTAAAGTGATAGTTTTGATTGCCGGCTGCTTGTTAACATACGAGTCAGTCCTATGTCCCCTATCCCTCCCATCCCCTCCCCCTCCCTCCCCGAAAGGTGACGTGTGGGGCTCTGGTCAAACAGTAAAGCACTCGACTCACAGCTCCCAACACTACTGTAAGTACTACATGCCTGCCTTGTATTCTAGTGATTTTATTGGTTGAAAAGCTTCACTTTGACAATAATAAACTTAGTCTCTTTTCCAGCCTTGCTCTAAGTTGACTGTTGTAATAATCACCAACGTCTTTTTAGTATTGTACGTATCAGAGAGTGATTAATTTAAACAGTGGGTAACCAGTCGATCTTTTCAGCTTGGATAAAAGAGAGGGTCACCTGTCAATCAACGAGAAGAACTGACGGAGACGGACTAACGTCCTTGAGACGTCCCATATAGGATTTAAAATACCTGTGCACCTGTATGAACTACAGACGTAACCCCACATCATTGCAGCGTAAAGAACCTGCTTTCCTGTCAATCGGGATAGAAACTCACGGCGATACTCTGTGAAGAACTAGCCGGTGGTGGTCACCAAACACCTGCGACCCCCCCCCCCCCCACATAGCAACGGCTAATATTTTCAACAACACGAAGTGTCACCAACACCAGACACCATAAATATATATATTAGTGTTGAGTTCAAATGTTATATTATCATTTCATTTTTCATTTTTTCTTTCAAAATAGGATATACCTTCATTTTTAATTGTTTATGTTTTGCTTTAATAAATAATAAAGTGTTTATCTTTGTTAATTATTATTTCGTTTTCTATTCATTAATTTTCCTGAGGAGGAGCCAGCGTTGGTAATACTGTCTGAAGTTGTTACAGGGCTGAGTAAGCCTTCACAGCTGAGTTACCTTATGAGTTTTTTTTGTGTTTTCAGCGTTTATTCATTAATTTAATAATATAATAGAGTACTGCGGAAAACACAAGATAACACTCAGTCAAGGGGCTCCTGTTACAGTGATTATGTAATCTTGCTTGTAAAATCAGTAGTTTGCTTGCAAGATGTGGTCATGCAATCTGTAAATATCAACAAGAATGAGACACATCAACATATAAATTGCTTAACACATAAACAATAGTACACAAAATGAGAAATTAAAATTTAGCACACGTGAAAAAAATAGTGACTGAACTAATGCACTTGATATAGCAGGATAATGCAATGAAAATAAGTCAACATAGAAGGAAAATAATGGTGCTCAAAAATAATGCAAAGTCACGGAGAGTGAATAATACAGTAAGAGAAATAAAAGGAAGAAAATTAATATAACACCACACACACAGTAGATAAATTAATTACGATTATGATAATTGAATTGAAACAGGAAAGTTACTTGGGTGTGAGGACAAAAAAAATATAGGGTGCACAATAACACAGGTAAATTATAACACAAGACTGATGAATAATGTCAGAATAACGAGTCACATGGAACACTTGAGAACTTAATGACATGATTTACGCAAGGACTACGTAACATAGATGGTAATTTCCACTCTGACCTGCAATATACTTTGTAATACAGAGTTGAACACCATGTTCTAGACGATTGTTTCTATGAGAAACTGATTTTGGCTTACTTTTTCTCAGTTGGGTTGGCTTGCTGGGTTATTCTTGACACTGGATAGGCTGACACGGCTGGATTGCTTGCAAAACGTTCACACGGACGTATTGAAGCAGGGCAGATGGCTGGCTCAGGGTCTTTCTTGAACAGATTGGCTTACCTGGCTTGGCTTAATTTGCATGGAACTCGGATCTGCTTCTCGGAAGTTCATACATAACAGCCTAATACACAAATATTATAATCGGGAAACAGTGTAGAGATGTGTAGAGATACTGAAGACTGCTGGCTCGCTGAGCACAGACCTACACGATCGTCGCTGGGCACAGAATGGACACCGTTGTCGCCACAATGAATCGGAAATATATCCCAGTAAACGGAAGAATACGTTTGGTAAATTCACTGCTGCATCACTTGAAGCTGGTTCTTGGGAGCAATGTTGCATAGGAAACTACATGTAGTCTGTTATATTAGATGTTATTATTGGTATTATTTGGTAGAGCTCAAGCTTGCCCGTCTGCCCTCCTCTAAGCCTAGTCGGAGTTGAGGAAGAGGCCTCTGGTAAACCGCTGGATCACAGGAGGACATGACGTCATGGCTAGCGAGGGAGCCTCACTATAATTGTATTAGAAATTCTATAAACTACACAGTAGCTACAAACTGTTTAACACATAGGCTTCCTGCCTATCCCGATCTTCTGTGGCCTTACCTGATCCTCGTCCACTTTGCATTCTTCCCATTAGCATAACATTGTCCGAATCTATCCCTTCTGTCATCTCATTCACCTCACAGAAACAGCACCGGGCCTACTACTAACCCTTGTGGAACCCTACTCGACAACATGCACCCACTTCTGACGCCTCATTCACGTAATCCACACACATTTCATTCCGTCAGGTATTCCCTGATCAATTGTAGAATTTTTCCTGCTATTCCTGTGTGCTGCTGTGGCATGCAAAGAGTACGTAACCTTTATTCGGCGCATGGACACACCCTCATTTACAGGCTATCTCCCCCAACCAGCGAACGCAGGTTGCTAAGAGTTGATGATAGGGGCCCCATCGTTCAACTAGTGACCAGGTTTAGCAATAAAGAAGTTGGAATGACAATCGCAGAGTTATGTGGAACCGCTCTCCTGCTGCCTTGTCTATTACTGCCATCTAGAGCTGGTTGAAGCAAGGTCCTACTATCTTGTGGCTTCTATTTCTGCCTTGTTACTGTGGAGTGCACTATATTTATCACTGTAAATAGTGAACATATTCTGGTTATAATTGGTGAAGGATAATATAAGTCCAAACTTTTTCTACTGTGTTTTTTTGCTCCCATTCACCTGGGCATAACAGCCATTTGAAATCCTAGGTTGTAAATATGGGTAGACTGCCGAGAGCTGGACTTAGAAAACGTTGAGCTTAGGGTGAAGCTTGTAGCAGGAACAATGTGTAGAGCTTGCCTGTTTCGCGCTTCGCTTTTACAAATTTTGCGTGTCAGTTTGCTTATGATCAGCCTTGCTATTGTTGGATCGTTCAAACAGCTCGCACATTAGCTTGTTCAGTGTGCTCGCTTCGCTACGGTCAATCTTGGGTGCATCGGCTTGCTTGGTATGCTATTCCTGTCTGCAATCGTACTGTGCATAGCTAAGCGTGTTCTGCAAATTAACGTGTTACTGGGGTACTTCGTACTTGTGCATAGCGAAATCACTTATGCCAACCTACGAGTCAGAAACGCCTGGTGTCGGCATATACTTTGCATAACCACCTAAATTGTCCTACATCGTTGTTGGCAAATTGCTCTTTCCATTGGCATTCCCTATAAACCACTCTTCACAGCTGCGCAACTGCGTTCACTTATTAGCTGGACATACTTATTGAAGAAAATGGCACATCAAACGCCTCCCTCTACGGAGCTAGGGAAAAACTCTTATGTTCTCGCAGAGGAAGATGATACACCTACGAGCAAAATGTCAGATGGTGCAGCTGGTTGTCTCGAGTGAATCAGCGTCGTTGGCACTTGAGCTGGAAAAAACACGCTGGAGCAAACTAGGAACAGAGAGCATTCGCAAGGGAAGAATTTGATAGGAAAAGAGAAGGAGGCAGTTTTTCGCATTCTGTAAAACGATTTCATTTACAAAAAGCAAGTACCCGCTTTTTCTTCACGCTTCAATGAGCCGAACCAGAGCAATTTTTCGCAAGCTTCGAAAATCAGGCTCGAGCTGAGGTGGCCGACAGCACTGGGCACGTTGGTTCATACAGCATTATTGGGTAAGGCACAGGAATTTACGTCGGTATTAACGGACGCTGAAATTCTCTGATTAACAGTAGTGAAGAACCACAGTGTTGGGAGCAATATACAATATCCCACCTAAATATCGTAAGAACCTTCAAATTGAACAGTGCGGTCAGCTGGTCAATCCCTGGTGGACTTTGTGGAGACAGCAAACCAAAAGCTTTTACCAGCTGGTATAAAGCGAGTGGTGGTCTCGTAACTTTGAGGAGCTGGTGCCGCTTATTCTGATTGATAACCTACTGGAGTCTGTGGGCCCAGAGGTTCGTGTCTTTCTGCAGGATCGTGCTAACCACCTGCATTGGAGGCGGCCAAGGTTGGCTGATACCTTTTTTTTGTTCGAAACGACCCCCTTGTCTGAGCGGTCCCCGTCTCTCTTTTCAACAGTCTGGCGTGAGCAGAGATCGACAACATTGAGAATGAAGTGCCAGCGGAGGGAGAGCGTCTACGTCACCAACCAAGTCCACCTGGTGAGCCACCTTCTCAACATATGGTCCCCCTTCGAGAGGCAAACTACTTATGGAGCATCTGACAACAATAACCAGAGAGCACCAGCCAGAACGACACCACTTGGCAAACGTCCCCCCATCAGGGAGTAAAGGGCAAGCCGGTCGTCTGCTCAGTGCAATAAAGTAGGTCTACATCATTCCAACTGCCCCAAAAACCTCAACCCATCGGAAATCTCTAATATCCCTAGTAACCATGTCCCCAAGATAAGTAAAAAAAGGTATGGCCCCTATTATTGCGAAAAGTTTATTTCCCTTCAGAAAACTCAGAACCAACTAAAGTAAATACCTTTAGAGATACTGGAGCATATTGCTCACTTTTGTCAGAGAAAGGAATATTACCCCTTTCAAGAATACTTCCTTGAATTCCTCAGTTTATTGAAGCCTATGGAGGAGCATATATTCAGTTTCCTTTGCATAAAAATTTTATGTACAGTGCAAATATTACACTGGGTACTTGACTGTATGTATCTCAAAAGGATTTCCCATGAAAAATGCCATGTTATTAACTGGGTAATAAAAAACATAACGACTGTTACTTCGTGTCCTGAACCTAAATTATACTGCTTCTCCAGGTTGGCCATAACTCGGGCAACTCCCAAGGGTTGTCTAGGGATGAATGTTGACCTATCCTGGACGTCTCCGATCTCGGATAAGCCACGTTGTTTTATGAGACACACCGGCCGGAGTCCTCGTAAATCAAGTGAACAGAACGACCCGATCAAGCCTTCCTATTCCCAGTTTGCAGGATTGCCCAGATTCTCTTTTCCATGCCGAGGAACTGTCCTTTCCGGGAGGAACAACGAAAGGACCCTTCTTTAAAATTCGCTTTTCAGAGGCAGCCATGGGTTAAATCCTCCTTGGGGTCATGCAGTCAAGTATGAAGTTAAAAATGATTATTGGTTTTGCACTGAGACTGGGAAGGAGAAAGAGGGCCGGCAATATACGACAAGGTTAGGTTCCAACCAAAGTATAGACCTCGAGAAATTAATATAGCTCATAAAACGTCATCAGGAGGTCACTTAGAATTACAAAAACCTTGTATAGAATCACAAAAGAATTTTATTGGCCAAAATTAAAGAAAAGATGTGAAGAATCATATAGGTGTTGCCGAGAATGTCAGCAAGTTGGAAAACCGACATTCCATTAAACCTGCACCTCTCCAACCCATACCTGCTGATGGAGAACCCTTTTGCAGATTTAATTATAGATTGTGTAGGTCCACTACCTTAGTCAAAGTCTGAAACAGTATTTATATACACTTATGGATAAGTAACCAGATATTCCGAAGCGATCCCAATGCGTATACCAATACAAAGCTAATTCTCAAAGCTTTAACCAAAATTTTCATTTTCTGTTTTGGCATTCCTAAAACTATACAAAGTGATCAAGGTAATAACTTCAACTGCCAAAGCATTTAGGGAAGTATTAACTAGGTTAGGGATAATTCACCACTTATCCACTGCCTATCACCCTCGGTCCCAAGCGCCTTGGATAATTCCACCAAACATAAAAACAATGATTAGAAGATTTGCATGCACTTTCCACAGATTGGGATAATCTCTACCGTTGTTGCAGTTCTCAGGAACAGAGTACGGTGCAAGAGTCCTACAGGGTTTAGTCCGTTTGCGCTATCTTTGGGCACAAGGTACGAGTCCTCTTCCGGTTCTCAAAGAAGGATGGATGGGAGAAGAACGTAAGCTCAGCATTCTAACAACCGTCTTCAAGTGCAGGTGGCACGTGAGTTACCACGGTAACCCAAAAGATAGCTGAACAAAGTAAGATGAAACAGAGGTATACAAAAGTGCACAATCCGCTCCTTCCATCAAGGAGACAAGGGTTGTTGCAGGAACCTATACCCGTGCCACACCTTGAAAGCTAGATTTACGGGGACTATGCCAGATAGTAAGTTAGATTATCTGAATTTAAATTATGTGGTAGCTCCCATTGATAAGACTCAAAAACAAAAACTTACCACATTAATCAAATCAAGCCTTCATACACCAGATAAAGTCCCCAGTAATGACTCTGTCCTCATACCTCTGAGGACGACTCGACTCTTTGCACTCTAATCTCTGACATAATACTAAACTTTCATATTCTGTCCTCCTCAAGATCCTAGCCCGTTAATGGATGGATTATCTGAAATACAAGCAACCACTGTAAACTGAGCTTCTACAGTCCTATCCTAATATTTTTTCGGATGTGCCGAAAAAAAGTACGTTAGGTTACCATGATGTAGCTGTGGGAAAAATCTAAACCAATTAAACTCTCACTCTCCCCCTACAGAGCTAACCTATAAGCAAAGGCTACTTCAGCAACAGGAAGTAGAACTTCCTTGTTAGAACATGGTTTAGGGAGGCGTCACTAGTCATGGGCTTCACCGTGCATCCTAGTAAAAAAGGCTGAGGAGGGTTTTCGTATGTGCACAGACTACCGTAAGTGAAGAGGTCACAATCACAGATGCTTACCCTCTTCTCGTCTGGATGACGTAATTGAACTTTGTGGGTAAGGCTACTTTTGTTGTCCCAATTAGAGCTCCTTAAAGGTTACTATCAGGTACCCTTGACAGATAAGGCTAAGGAAATCTCTGCCTCGTTGATTCCAGGAGTCAACATCAGTATACATTACCCCCTTCGGAATGAAAAAATTCCCCCTCTTCAATTCCAGAAACTCATCCCATCCCAGCTCTAAAGGACTTGAAGGCACGGCAGCATACCTAGATTGATATAGTTTGGTGTCTGATACCTTGGGATCAACACCTACTTAGAATAAAAGCTCTGTTTGAGACCCTTTAAGAATTCCCAATTAACAGTTAATTATCTAACTCTTCCTTTGGCCAGGCCACTATCACTTTTCTAGGCCATGAAGTAGGTAGTGGTAATGTTGCACCTAAACTTGCTACAGTTCTTTCGATTAAGATTATCCAGTTTTCCTCATGATCTGAAATCTCTTCAAACGTTCCTAAGCATGATAGGATTTTATTACAGAAGATTCTGTAAGAAATTTCTCAGAAAAATTTGGTAGCCCCTCTTACCTCTCTAACCGTCATCAAGTTTCCCATTAATTGGACGTCAGATTGTAACACTGCTTTTAATAAACAAAAAGATTTTGTGCTCTGCACCCATTCTCCTGTCTCCAGACTTCTCCAACCTTTTTCATTACAGGTTGATGCTTGTGAGTCTGGGGTTGGGGCGGTACTATTACAAACGGGAACAAGGAGCTGCAGCCAATCGCATCCTTTTCGCTAAGTTCCAGCAACATCAGAGAGCTTACTCCTAACCATTGAAAAAGAAGCCTCGCGCTGGTAATGGCTTTGGAACATTTTCGATGTTTATGTGGTCCAGACATCGCAGGTGTCCACAGTCTACAGTGACACACCCCGTTAGTCTATCTCCAAGCCCATGAAGAATCACAACACAAGGCTTATGCCGTTGGACGCTCAGGCGGCAGCCCTACAACCTAAAAATAAATAATATTGGCCGGCAAAGAAAATGTGTTGGCAGACTCTTTTCAAAGAGTCAGTTTATTATTTATTTAGTTTAGGATGTATTTGTGGTAACCCCCCTTTCAAGCTCTGTTTTTTAATCCCTGATGTGGGGGTTTTTTTTAATGCGGGGATAACGGGCTACCGTCCGCCTAGTATCTTGACCTATTTTGGCCTAATCTGACTGCTGTCCCCTCACTCGAGTTTTAGGGTTTGGCTTTTGGTCACTAGAAATCTGACTCTATCTAAGATTGGATGGTTGGGAGAGGATAGGCGACCCCATATTTGGTGCCATGGCGGCACGGTTACCACTGGAGTTGCAGCCTAATCCTGAAGCCCTTCTCGGGGTGCGGGGTGTGAGCATGCAAAGAGTACGAACCTTTATTTCGTCGCATGGACACACCCCGCATTTACAGGCTTCTCCCCCAACCAGCGAACCAGTGCTAAGAGTTGATGAATGGGGCCCCCAAGTTCAACTATGACCAGGTTCTAGCCAATAATAAGGTGGGCTTGACAATCGCAGAGGTTATGTGGGATACCGCTCACCTGTCTGCCCTTTGTCATTCCCATTCTAGAGCTGGTTGAAGCACGGTCTGCTATCTTGTGGCTTCTATTTCTGCCTTGCTTACCGTGGAGTGCACTATATTTATCACTGTACATAGTGTACATATTGCTGTTATAATTGGTGAAGGATAATATAAGTCTAAACTTTTTCTACTGTGTTTATTTGCTCCCATTACACCTGGGATAACAGGCCATTTGAAATCCTAGGTTGTAATAGCTGCTCTAGCTTTTCAACTAGTCTCTTGTGTGGTACTGTCGAAAGCCTTCTTACTGTCCACGAAGATGCTGTCTACCAATCCCTTTTCTGTCTTGCTTCTGTTAGTTTATCGTAGAACTCCAGTAGGTTTGTGATGCATGATTTCCTTTCTCTTCCTGAAGCCATGCTGGTTGTCGTGTATGGGCCTATTCCTTTGTAGGTGTTCCACAACTCTTCTACTGATAATTTTAATTACTATACATGTCAACGACACAGGTGGTAGTTTAGTGCTGCCTGTCTGTCTTGTTTCTTAAAAATTGGGTCTACGTTTGCTGTCTTCCACACCTCATGCATTGCTGTCTCCACAACATCATGCATTGGCAGTCTCCTCACCTCAATGCCGTTGCTGTCTTCCACACCTCATGCAGTTGCTGTCTTCCACACCTCATGCAGTTGCTGTCTTCCACACCTCATGCAGTTGCTGTCTTCCACACCTCATGCAGTTGCTGTCTTCCACACCTCATGCAGTTGCTGTCTTCCACACCTCATGCGTTTCTGTTTCCACACTCATGCAGTTGCTGTCTTCCACACCTCATGCAGTGCTGACTTCCACACCTCATGCAGTTGCTGTTTTCCACACCTCATGCAGTTGCCCTTTTAAGAACATAAGAACATAAGAAAGAAGGAACACTGCAACAGGCCTACGACAAATTGCGGAACAGGTCCCCCCCCAGATTAGACCAATGACACCCCCCCACCCGCGGATTAGCCAATGGACCCACCCAGTCTGGACACCACCAACTCCACTCGAGGTTGGAGGAGCACGCACCAGACCCAGCAGCACAAGCTAGTCAGTTCCAACTCACACCCACCCAAAATCCACCATGTAGTTTATCTAACCTAATTTTAAAACTACACCAACGTTTTTAGCCCTGAATAACTGTACTTCGGGAGTTTGTTTCCCACTCATCCACAACTCTCTTACCAAACGAGTGCTTTCCCTATATCTTCCTGAATCTGAATTTTTCCAACTTGAAACCATTGTGCAAGTCCTGTCTTGGCTGGAATTTTCAGTATGCTATTTACATCCCTTTATTTATTTCTGTTTTCCATTATACACCACATCATCATATCCCCTTAATTCAACGCCATTTCAAGAAGTGCAGATTCAGGGCCCCAGTCTATCCTCATAGGGAAGAATTTCTGATACATGGGCTCATCTTTGTCATCCTTCCTCTACGTTTTTCCAGAGCATTTATATCCCATCCTGTAATACGGTGACCAGAACCTGAGCACATAGTCAAAATGAGGCCTAACCAAGGATATATAGAGTTGAAAGAACAACCTGAGGACTTCTATTTTATACTTCTTTGATATGAAACCAAGAAATCTGTTACTTTATTGCGAACACTATGCACTGTTGCTGGTTTAGATTACTGCTAACCAGAACTCCTAAAATCCTTTTCACAATCAGTAGTATTAAGATCTACAAATTTAGTTTATATGTTCATGTTATTTTTCCTGTCCAACATTAGAACTTTGCATTTGTCAATATAACTGCATCAGCCATCTTCTCCGACCATTGCATCAGACTACTCAAATCATCCCTGAGTGCTCTAGTGTCCCCTCATTAGAATGAATACGACGGCCCATTTTTGATGTCATCACAAATTTGCTTATGTCGTTATTTATCCCTCATCTATGTCGTTTATGAAATTTTTTTTCAATATAGTTTTACTGGCGAATTATTGTAAATAGCATGGCATAATGCATCTGCTCCTGTCATGACCCACGGAGAAATGTTTCCATGGACCCACCACCTTTGAGCTATTAGTTCACACCCCTCACTGCGTGTGTGCAGTGTGTCCCACACTTGCTAGTGCACTTAACCCCCTCAGTTTGCTGGAAGCCTCTCTGTTTCCACAGTGAATATTCCCTGCAATCTTGAGTTGAGTTCCTCACATACTTCCTAGTTTGCTCCCCATTGAGCCATGAGGTTCCCTCCTTCCTTCCTCAGCCCTGATTACCTGCTCCTTGACCAGTAATCAGGCTTGGATAATATCTGGGTTGTGAATTGCTATGGCTTTTTTTTATTGTCTCTAGCCTTCTATCCTTATTCAGCATACTCATTTCTGCTCTTGTTCGCTCAACTAGCCATGTTTTCCCCAAGTCCTTTGCCTTCTATACTTTCTCGATGATCTAGCTCGCTTGGCTTTGGCGTCTCCATACCTCAGGGTAAAAAGAGTTCACTTGTCTTCCATTTTTCTGTTCTTTCTTTGGCACAAACTACTCTTGATGATCCCAACACTTTGTGGTTAAAAGTTCTCGAGTCATTTTGCTACTGTCTTCCTGTTACAACTTTATTTACTGTAACATATAAAAAGTCCTGCTCCTAAAGTAAAGATCTGGCAAGTCTAGAGGCATTTCAATTATTTAACATTGAAAAAGAAACCACTCAACATTAAATGTGGAACCTAATTAGTCAATATTATTATTAAAAGGAAGATCACAAAAACTCATTTATACAAAATATATATATATTAATATTATAAGAAGGGAGGCTCCATAACACCCCATCCCCCTCCTGCTCTATCGGTCTGTCTACTAGCAGACAAAGACACCATACAGTGCTCTCTCACAACTTAAACAGTCTCTGCACACTAGGCCTTCCAGGTAAACAATGAGAGCACTTAAATACAAATAAAAACCTGTAGCATACGCTACAAAAACTTTACCCAATTACCTACTCACACACCTACACCTGCTCCATCTGTTGTGCTTCCACCTGCTGCACAAAACACCTCACTCTCCTGGCCTCTCTGACTCACCAGAAATAATAAGCGTCCGGTTTCAGAATAATCCTGGAACTATGGAGCATTTTTTAATGTACACATTTTTTAGTGCTCAGCAAACTGTCGCAATACTACTTCCCCATCTAGCTCTCGAGTACCCACTGCATCTAATACAGAATTACTCATTAGTGTGTAGTGTGCCCTTTTCTGTAGTTTGGTTTCTCCCCGTCTTTCTCATGCTGCTTCATTGTATTGTTAATTCTACTATGTATTCAAAAATCAGGACAACATGATCGCTAGTGCCAAGGGGAGTTTTGTGTGTGATTTTCCCTATATCTGAACTGTTGGAAGGAGAATACAAAGTCAGCCGTGCTGATCCATCTCTCCCTCCCGTTTCTCTGGTTGTGCCCCCTAAAAATTTTGTACATGAAGCTTTCCAGCACCACTTCCAGCATCTGGCTCTCCATGTCTCTAGACCCCCATGTGGTCTCCAAATTTCCGTCTGCCTTCCTTGTGTTGAAATCTCCCTTGATGAGTAACTTTGCTCTGCCTATTTTGGCCCTTCTGGCCAACATAAGCAGAGAGGCCAACATATAGTTAGTGTGGCCAACATCGCTCTATGTTCCTCATCATAATTCTTTGCATTGGTCTCCCTGCTGTTCGGCGGTGGTTTGTACATCACTGCAATCATCTCTTCTGACTGTGTGGTAATCATCTGCTTCACTTCTGACTAGTCCCTCCCATGAGTGCTATGACTTCGGGGATGCCTCGCTAGTGATTCTTTCGTGTCACTCGTCACTCTTATTTGATACTGTTTACGAACTCATAAAGAAACAAATAAAGGGAGGTGGTTGACTGAGTACTTGGGTGCTGTTTTAAACGGTTTGTTACCGCCGGCCGTATCCTCTGTGTGACGTCGCACACCCAAATGTAGGGGCTGCTCAGCCGGCCTCAGAGTCAAAAGAGTGTATTCAACACAGAGAGTGTTCCCCACTGCTTGCGACCTGAGTTCATCTAAGGGCCCACAGGCCAGAGAGAGAACAGTATATTCACACAAAGGCATGTCATTACCTACTGCTTGAGAGTCCACTGAGTTCATCTGACGGCCTCAGGCAGGACAGATTGCATTCACCAGTGTGTTCACCACTGCTTGAACACATACCACTGGACTTGTTTCCTGCTGGCTATCCCACGACTTGTGTGAAGATTCAAGGTAGTGTCATGTGAAGACACATCAAGGTATGGTCGTAGTGTAAAGACAGCGAGGTATGTCTGTGAGACACAGGCGAGTAGTTGTCCGTGTGAAGACAACAGGCCGAGGTAGTGTCCGTGTGAGGCACAGGCGAGGTAGTGTAGTGTTGAAGACACAGCTCGAGGTAGTGCTGTGAAAGACAACAGGGCGAGGTATGTCGTGTGAGGCACAGCGAGGTATGTGTCGTGTAGACACCGGCGAGGTAAGTATCGGTGAAGACACCGCGAGGTAGTGTCGTGTGAGACCCAGGAGAGGTAGTGTCGAGTGAAGACACAGGAGGGGTGTATCGTGTGAAGAACACAGGCGAGGTAGAAATCGTGTGAAGACCAGAGGCGAGTAGTGTCGTGTGAGACACAGGAGAGGTAGTATCGTGTGATGACACAGGAGGGGTAGTATCGTGTGAAGACACAGGAGAGGTAGTGTCGTGTGAGACACAGGCGAGGTAGTGTCGTGTGAGACACAGGCGAGGTAGTGTCGTGTGAGACACAGGCGAGGTAGTATCGTGTGAAGACACAGGCGAGGTAGTATCGTGTGAAGACACAAACGAGGTAGTGTCGTGTGAAGACACAAACGAGGTAGTGTTGTGTGAAGAACAAAAAAGGCACAATACCATGACTGGAACGATACACAAATCACCCGCACATAGAAAAGGAGCTTACGAACGACGTTTTTCGGTCAGACTTGGACCATGTACAAAGTCACACTAACCAGAAGTGGAGCAGGACGGGTATATATAGGCAGGAAGAGGTAGCGATGGTAGTAGTAGTAGTGGTAGTAGTAGTAGTAGTAGTTGTAGTAATAGTAGTAGTGGTAGTGGTAGTAGTAGGGAATTAAGGAGGCGCCAGTCAAATACAAAGAAAGGGGAGCACTGCAAAGGGAGGTAGGTGCCTACAGAGGGAGAGCAAGTGCAACAGAGTGGGGGAAAGGGGAAGTGGTGAAATAAATAGTGAAGGAACAGAAACATGAGACAGAAGAAAGAAAGACAACCCAGAGGAGAAAAGGGATAGAGAAAGGGGAAGTGGGAGAAGAAGAAAAAAAATGTAAAAAAGTAGGAGAATTACCGACAATAAGTAAAGTAAAAGACACAAGTGCACTAATGTACATTTATTGTGGCAACATTATGCTCTCCAGGAGCTTTATATAAGCCATTAAGTAATGGCTTGATAAAGCTCCTGGAGAGCGAACGTTGCCACAAAAATTCACATTAGTTGCCACTTGTGTCCTATTTACTTTACAAGAAAAAAAAATGAGGAATCAAGGTTAAGTCCTGGGTGTTTGTGAATTTGGAGCAGTTTACAATATAGTGGGAGAGGAAGGCATCCTACAGAGACCACGCCGGGGCTTAAGCAAGGTTCATACAAGGAAAGTTGTATATTAAGAGGATTCATAAACGGCGACTGTTCGAGTTGGAAGTAGGGACGAACAGTTTTAGCAGAAGACCAGTCCAATAAGGATGGCTAATCTCGACGTGACAAAAGACAATTGTTAGGTGTCGGCAATGCCTAACACTATGTTTGTGCTCCCCTAAGTCTGACGAAAGAGATCGACCAGTTTTCCTCCGAATTATAAGAGGACAGGAGACACGAAATAGAGTAGACACCATGAACATCTGTAGAGGGAGGAGAGATATAACGAGATTAGTGGGCGAAAAGTGTTATCTGTGGAAGGTAAGCTGTGTCTAAGGGACGGAGAAATTGTTGAATTCGAAAGACCGGAAATTAGGGCAGGGCAGAAGAAAGAAAATTCCCAGGAGTAAGAGAGTTTGGGAGAGAAGAAATTACGATTAGCACGTTGAGAGGCAGAGTCTATGAAGTATGGAAGGGTGACCAAGACGAAAAACGAATTAAGAAGAGTGGAAATTTCTGCTGGAAGGAATGAAGGATCACAGATGCGGAGGCACGGAAAAAAAAAAAAAGAAAGAGGGAGATAAGACACTTTTTCTTGACAGGGGAAGCAAGACAGAAAAGTAGTGAATGTACATGCCACAGTGCATAGGTTATTTCGGTAAAAGGAAAAGGAAAAACCTGTATCTGAGCGGTGGACATGGACATCAAGGAAAATTAATGAAGGGGCAAGATTATTAAAGCTTTCAAGAAGGTTTAGAAGAGACTGAGTACATGAGGCCACGATCACGAAACACAAGCGAGGTAGTGCGTGGTGAGACACAGTCAAGGTAGTGTCCCCCCCCCCCGGTGAAAGACAGGCGATGTGTGTCGTGTGAAGACAGGCGAGGTAGTAATCGTGTGAAGACAAGGCGAGGTAGTGTCCCGTGAGAAGCCACAAGCGAGTATTGTCCGTGGAGACACAAAGAGTGGTAACGTGTCGTATGTGAGAGTTTGTCTGTAATAACCACGGGGAATGTGTAGCACAAATCATATGCCATTAGCAAGGTTCATGTAACCCGGTACAAAAGGTAGTGTGTCTTGTGACACAGAGGAATATCATGACACAGAACAGGGTGTCGTGTGACACAGAAGCGTGTTCTGACGCAGAAACAGGGTGACGTGTAACACACTGAGAGGCGTGTCCGTGTGGACACAGAGTAAAGGGTGTTTATGTGACACGAGAAAAGGAGCGTCGTAACAGAGACAAGGGTGTCTTTGTGACACGGAGTAGTAGGGTTTATGACACATAGGGATAGTAGTGTCAAGTGACACAAGGGTAGGTAGTGTCATGACTACATTGAAGTGTAATATATGATAATCAAGTCCATTTTAAATGAAACTTTGCCCTTAAACCTATGATGTGGCATCTTTAGATTCCCTGTGCTTTGTTTGCCATGAGGGAAGTTCCCAGTGACTCTTTGGGGTTTTCACCTTTTGAACTTCTCTATGGTAGACAGGCCAGGGGCCCATTGTCCATCCTTCATGACTTATGGACTAATGAGGAGGTAAATGCTGAGGTTCAGTCTTCTTACCAGTTTCTCCTTGACCTTAGATCCAAACTTGAGGAGACCTCTGACATAGTTTCGAAAAACCTAAGCTTGTCAATGGACCAGTACAAAACCTATTTTGATTCCAAAAGTCAGAGAAGTTTTAAAGTAGGAGATGAAGTTCTTGTACTTTTGCCTATCAAGTCAAATAAATTATTAGTAGCATGGAAAGGTCCATATAAAGTATTAAAAATTTGTGGGAAAGTTGACTACCTCATAGAAGTCAAGGGGAAACCTAAGCTTTATCATATCAACATCCTTAAGAAATATTACCGAAGAAATTCGGTTAACTGCCTTAATAACTTTGACTTAGTTTTTCCACACGAACTTGATAAGACAACTGAAGAATGTAAGGTGTGCGTAATTGACACCTCTAACTTAGACTATGATGAAGAACTACATGACTTGGTGACTCTTGACCACTCGGGCGCAACCAACATTATATTAATGAATCTTTGGATGACCATAAGAGACATGAACTACTTCAATGTATGAGTAACTTTTCAGACGTCTTTACTGATATTCCAGGTGTTACCTCCACGGTAGTCCATAAGATTGACTTAGTGACGAAAATTATACCAGTTCCAGTTGACCTTAGGGATGCATTTGACCGAGAGGTAGACAAATTATTAAAACTAAAGATCATTGAACCTTCAGTATCTTCATATTGTTCACCAGTAGTCATGGTTAAGAAGGAGGATAATTCATATAGACTTGCTATTGACTTCAGAGGCCTTAATGCTATAACTCGGTGGGATGCTGAGCTTATGCCCTTAATAGATAGCGACCACACAAATTTTATGACGCTTCCTTCTTTTCAGAGATTGATATTGCACAGGCATATCATCAAGTAATGTTAGATCCTTCTCTAAGCAGTACACCGCTTTTCCTACACACCAAGGATGATGGCATCGCTTGTAAGCTGGGTTCTTGGGGCGAATGGTTGCATAGGAAACAACATGTAGTCTGTTATATGAGATGTTATTATTGGTATTATTTGGTAGAGCCCAAGCTTGCCCGTCTGCCCTCCTCTAAGCCTAGTCGGAGTTGAGGAAGAGGCCTCTGGGTAAACTCGCTGGATCACAGGAGGACCTGACGTCATGGCTAGCGAGGGAGCCTCACTATAATTGTATTAGAAATCTATATACTACACAAGTACTACACTGTTAACACAGGCTTCCTGCCTATCCCGATCTTCTTGTAGGCTTACCTGATCCTCGTCCACTTGCATTCTTCCATTAGCATAACATTGTCCGAATCTATCCCTTCTGTCATCTCATTCACCTCACAGAAACAGCACCGGGCCTACTACTAAACCCTTGTGGAACCCTACTCGACACATGCACCCACTCTGACGCCTCATCACGTACCAACACACATTTCATTCTTTCAGGTTTTTCACTGATCAACTGTAGAATTTTTCCTGCTATTCCTGTGTGCTGCTCTAGCTTTTCAACTAGTCTCTTGTGTGGTACTGTCGAAAGCCTTCTTACTGTCCACGAAGATGCTGTCTACCAATCCCTTTTCTGTCTTGCTTCTGTTAGTTTATCGTAGAGAACTCCAGTAGGTTTGTGATGCATGATTTCCTTTCTCTTCCTGAAGCCATGCTGGTTGTCGTGTATGGGCCTATTCCTTTGTAGGTGTTCCACCACTCTTCTATGATAATTTTAATTACTATACATGTCAACGACACAGGGTGTGTATTTAGTGTTTCCTGTCTGTCTTGTTTCTTAAAAATTGGGGTCTACGTTTGCTGTCTTCCACACCTCATGCAGTTGCTGTTTTCCACACCTCATGCAGTTGCTGTCTTCCACACCTCATGCAGTTGCCCTTTTAAGAAATAAGAACATAAGAAAGAAGGAGCACTGCAACAGGCCTACTGACAGATGCGGAACAGGTCCCCCCCCCGGATTAGACCAATGACCCCCCACCCCGGATTAGCCCAATGCCCCACCAGTCTGGTCACCCCCACTCGAGGTTGGAGCACTGCACCAGACCCAGCAGCACAAGCTAGTCAGGTCCAACTCACACCCACCCACACCCACTCATGTATTTATCTAACCTATTTTTAAAACTACACAACGTTTTAGCCGGGAATAACTGTACTCGGGAGTTTGTTCCACTCATCCACAACTCTCTTACCAAACCAGTGCTTTCCTATATCCTTCTGAATCTGAATTTTTCCAACTTGAAACCATTGCTGCAAGTCCTGTCTTGGCTGGAATTTTCAGTATGCTATTTACATCCCCTTTATTTATTCCTATTTTCCGTTTACACACCTCGATCATATCCCGCTTAATTCTACGCCTTTCAAGAGAGTGCAGATTCAGGGCCCTCAGTCTATCCTCATAGGGAAAATTTCTGATACATGGGATCATCTTTTGTCATCCTCCTCTGTACGTTTTCCAGAGCATTTATATCCATTCTGTAATACAGTGACCAGAACTGAGCAGCATAGTCTAAATGAGGCCTAACCAAGGATATATAGAGTTGAAGAACAACCTGAGGACTTCTATTATTTATACTTCTTGATATGAAACCAAGAATTCTGTTAGCTTTATTGCGAACACTAATACACTGTTGTCTTGGTTTTAGATTACTGCTAACCAGGACTCCTAAATCCTTTTCACAATCAGTAGTATTAAGATCTACATTATTTAGTTTATATGTTGCATGGTTATTTTCCTGTCCAACATTTAGAACTTTGCATTTGTCAATATTAAACTGCATCTGCCACTTCTCCGACCATTGCATCAGTCTATTCAAATCATCCTGGAGTGCTCTAGTGTCCTCATTAGAATGAATACGACGGCCCATTTTGATGTCATCAGCAAATTTGCTTATGTCGTTATTTATTCCCTCATCTATGTCGTTTATGTAATTTTTTTCAATAGTTTTACTGGCGATTATTGTAAATAACATGCATAATGCATCTGCTACCTGTCATGACCCACGGAGAAATGTTTCCTGGACCCACCACCTTTGAGGTATCTAGTTCACACACCCTCCCTGGGTGTGTGCAGTGTGTCCAGCACTTGCTAGTGCACTTTACTCCCTCAGTTTGCTGGAAGCCTCTCTGTCTCCACTGTGAATATTTCCCTGAATCTTGAGTTGAGTTCCTCACATACTTCCTAGTTGCTCCCCATGAGCCATGAGGTTCCCTCCTTCCTTCCTCAGCCTGATTACCTGCTCCTTGACCAGGTAATCAGGCTGGATAATATCTGGGTTGTGATGCTATGGCTTTTTTTTATTGTCTCTGAGCCTCTATCCTTATTCATGCATACTCATTTCTGGCTCTTCGGCTCAACTCCATGTTTTCCCAAGTCCTTTGCCTTCTATACTTTCTCGATGATCTAGCTCACTTGGCTTTGGCGTCTCCATACCTCAGGGTAAAAATGAGTTCACTTTGGTCTTCCCATTTTTCTGTTCTTTCTTTGGCACAAACTACTCTTATCAGTCCCAACACTTTGTGGTTAAAAGTTCTCTCATTTTGCTTACTGTCTTCCTGTTACACTTTTTTTACTGTAACGTAATAAAAAGTCTTGGCTCCTAAAGGGTAAATGATCTGGCAAGTCTAGAGGCATTTCAATTATTTAACATTGAAAAAGAAACCACTCACATTAAATGTGGAACCTTAATTAGTCAATATTATTATTATAAGGAAGGTCACAAAAACTCATTTATACAAAAATATAATATATTAATATTATAAGAAGGGAGGCTCCATAACACCCCATCCTCCTCCTGCTCCATCGGTCTGTCTACTAGCAGACAAAGACACCATACAGTGCTCTCTCACAACTTAAAAGGTCTCTGCACACTAGGGCCTTAGAAAGGGGGGTTTTTTTTCCCCCTTTTTTAAAAAAAAATTTTTTTAGGGGTTTTAAAAAAGGGGGAAAAAAGGGGGGAAAAGGGGGGGGAAAAAATTTTTCCCCCCTTTGGTTTTTTTCCCCCCCCCGGGGGGGGGGGAAAAATTTGGTTTTAAACCCCCGGGGGGGGGTTTTTTTCCCCCTTTTTTTAAAAGGGTTTTTTTTTTTTCCCCCCCTTTTTTTTTTTCCCCCCCCTTTTTTTAAAACCGGGGGTTTCCCGGGGGAAAAACCAGCGGGAAAAATTTTGGGGGGGGGGTTTTTTTTTTTTTTGGGGGAAAATTTTTTAAAAAAAGGGGGTTTTTGGGAAACCCAAAATAAAAAAAATTTTTTTTTCCCGGGAAAAAAAAAAAATTTTTCCCCCTTTTTTTAAAAAAAAAAATTTTTTTTTGGGAAACAAAAAATTTTAAAAAAAAATTTTGGGTTAAAAAATTTTTCCCCCCAAAAAAAAATTTTTTTAAAAAAAAGGGGGGTTTCCCCAAAAAGGGAAAAAAGGGGGGCCCCCCCCTTTAAAAAAAAAAAAAAAAAAAAGGGTTTTTTAGCCAAATTTTTTTTTTAAAAAAGGGGGAAAAAAAAAAAAAAAATTTTTGGGGGGAAAAAAAGGGGGGGCCTTAAAAAACCCCCGGGTTTTTTTCCCCCGGGGGCCCTTAAAAAAAATTTTTTTTTTAAAAAAACCCTTTTTTGGGAAAAAAGGGGGGGTTTTTAAAAAAAAAACCCTTTTTAAAAACCCCCCTTTTTTTTTCCCCCCCCCGGGGTTTCTTTTTTGGCCAGGGGGGGGGAAAAAACCCACCCCGGGGGTTAAAAAAAAGGGGTTTGGAAAAAAATTTGGGGGTTTAAAAAATTTTTGGGGGAAAACCCCCTTTTTTTTCCCCCCCAAAAAAAAAAAAAAATTTTTTTTTTTTTTTGGGGGGGGGTTTTTTTTTCCCCGGGGTTTTGTATTTTTTAAAAATTTTTAAAAAGGGGAAAAAAAGGGGTAAATGGGGGGGGGATTTTTTTTCCCCCGGGGGGCCCCCGGCTTTTGGGTTTTTTTGGGGGGGTTTTTTCCCCCAAAAGGGGAAAATTTCCCCCCCCGGGGGGGGTTTTCTTGGGCCGGGGGGAAAAAAGGGGGGTTTCCCGGGGTTTAAACCCCCCGGGGGGGAAAGGGGGGCCCCCCTTTAAAAAAAAAACCCTTTTTTGGGAAAAAAAAAATTTTTTTTTAAAAGGGGGGTTCGGGGGGGAAAAAAAAGGGGGGGGGGGGAAAACCGGGCAGGGGGGGGAAAAAGGGGGGGGTTTTTTTTTTCCCGGTAAAAAAAAAGGGGGGGGGGGGGGGGGGGGGGGGGGGGGGGGGGGGGGAAAAAAAAAGGGAAACCCCCCCCAAAAAAAACCCCTTGGGGGAAAAAAGGGGTTTGGGGAAAAAGGGGGGAAAAAAAAAAATTTTTTCCCTGGGCCGGGCCCAATTTGGGGAAAAAAAAAAAAAATTTTTTTTCCCGGGGGGGTTTTTTTTTCCCGGGGGAAGGGGGGAAAAACCCCCCCCAAAAAAACCAAAAAAAATTTTTTTTGGGGGGGGGGGGGTTTTTAAAAAAAGGGAGGTAGGGGGGAAAAAAGGGGGGTTTTGGGGAAAAAGGGGGGGGGGCCCCAAGGGGGGGGGGGAAAAAAAAAAGGGGTTTTTAAAGGGGGGGGAAAAAAAAAATTTTTAAAAGGGGGGGGGGTTTTTTTCCCCGGGGGAAAGGGGGGGGGGGGGGGGGGGGGGGGGGGGTTTTTGGGGAAGGGGGGGGGGGAAAAAAAAAAAAGGGGGGGGGTTTTTTTAAAAAAAAAGGGGGGTTTTGGGGGAAAAAAAGGGGAAGGGGGGGGGGAAAAACCAGGAAGGTTTTTTAAAAAGGGGGGTTTTTTAAAACCGGGGTTTTTTTAAAAAAGGGGGGAAGTCCGTGTGAGACACAGGGGGGGTTTTTAAAATAAAAAAAAAATTTGGGGCCCGGGGGGAAAAAAAAAAAAAAAAAGGGGGGGCCCCGGGGGGTTTTTTTTTTAAAAAAAAAAAAGGGGGGGGGAAAATAAAAAAAAAAAGGGGGGGGGGGGTTTTTTTTTTGGGGGGGGTTTAAAATTTAAAAAAGAAGGGGGAAAAAACCCGAAAATCCCGGGGGGGTTGAAGGGGGGGGTTTTTAAAAAAGGGGGGGAAAAAAAAGGGGGCCCCAAAAAAATGGGGAAAGGGGGGGGGGGGAAAAAGGGGAAGGGGATTTAAAGGGGGGGGAAAAAAGGGGAAAAAAAAAAGGAAAAAAAAGACAAAAAAAAAAAAAAAAGGGAAAGAAAAAAAAAAAGGGGGGGGGGTTTTTAAAAAAAAGGTAAAAAAAAAAAAAAGAAAAAAAAAAAAAAACAAAATTTTTTTTAAAACCCCTTTCCCGGGGTTTTAAGGCCAAAAAGGGGGGGAAAACCCCGGGCCCAAAAAAAAATTTTTTTTGGGGGGTTTTTTCCTTTTTTAAAAAAAAAAAAAATTTTTAAATTTGGGGGGTTTTTTTTAAAAGGGGGAAAAGGAAAACCCCCAAACCCGGGAAAAATTTTTAAAAGGAAAGTTGTTTGGAGGGGGAAAAACCCAACTTTTTGGGGGGAAGAAAAAAAAAAAATTTTTAAAAATTTTGGTTTCCCCCCCAAAAAAAAATTTTTTGGGGAAAAAAAATTTTTTTTCCCCTAATTTTGGCAAAAGATCGACCAGTTTTCTCCGAAGTATTTAAAAGGGAAAAGGGGGGAGCCAGAAATAGAGTAAAACACCAGGAAAATCTTAAAAGGGAGGAAGGTATGAACGAGGGTTAGTGCAAGAAATGTTTAATCGGGGAAATTTAACTTGGGGTCTAAGGGACGGAGAGAATTGTTGGGAAATTAGAAAAACCGGGAAAAGGGAGGGAAGGCAGAAAACAGAAGAAAATTCCCCCAAATAAAAGTTTTTTGGGGGAGAAGAAATTTCGTTTTTGCACTTTAGAGGGGAGAGTCCATGAAAAAGGGGGGGGGTGCCAAAACGGAAAAACCCAATTATGAAGAGGGGAAATTTCCCCCTGGAAGGAAATGAGGATCCCCAAAAAGGGGGAGGGCACGGAGAAAGGGAGATAAGAACACTTTCTTGACGGGGGGCATGAACGGAAAAAAGTGAATGTACAAGCCCCTGGGCATAGGTTTTTGGTAAAAAAGGAAAAAAAAAAAAGGATCTGAGCGGTGGACAGGACAAACAAAAGGAAAAATTAAAGGAAGGGGCAAGATTAAATTTAAAAGCTTTAAGAAAAGGTTAGAAGAGACTGGGGTCAAGAGGCCAGGGGTTTACGAAACAAAGCGGGGGGTGTCCTTTTAGAACCCAGTCAAGGTAGTGTCGTGGAAACAGGGAAGGGATGTCGTTGGGGAAGGACGGGGGCCAAAGGAGGGGTTTCTTTTGAAGGGCAGGCCCAGGGATTTTCCCTTGGGGAAAACACAAACGAGGAAATTTTCGTGGGGGAAAACAAATTGTGGTAACGGTGCCCTATGTAGAGTTTGGCTGTAAAAAACACGGGGGGAAGGGGTTTGCACAAATCATATGCCATTAGCAAGGTGTCATGTAACCCTGTACAAAAGGTAGTGTCTTTGACACAGAGGAATAGCATGACACAGAACAGGGTGTCGGTGACACAGAAAGCGTGTTATGACGCAGAGAACAGGTGTCGTGTAACACACTGAGAAGGCGTGTCGTGTGACAGAGTAAAGGTGTTATGTGACACGAGAAAAGGAGCGTCGTAACAGAGACAAGGGTGTCTTGTGACACGGAGTAGTAGGTGTTATGACACATAGGGAAGGGTAGTGTCAAGTGACACAAGGGTAGGTAGTTCATGACTACATTGTTAGTGTAATATATGATAATAATGCCAAAGAATATATTTCCCATTTTATGATGTTTCTTCATAAATCAACGAAAATATTCTTTTATGTTAAAAAAACATATTACTAGTAAAGATAGAAGTATTGTATGTGTTTTTTTACTAACGGACTATGTTACTACTTTCAGTTATGGTAATGGGCTAGTTTTTTTTTACTACAGGCAGATTAGTTTTTTTATACTACAGGCAGATTAGTTTTTTATACTACAGGGAGATTAGTTTTTATACTACAGGCAGAAGACGCAGATTAGTTTTTTATACTACAGGCAGATTATTTTTTATACTACAGGCAGATTAGTTTTTTATACTACAGGCAGATTAGTTTTTTATACTACAGGCAGATTAGTTTTTTTTATACTCACAGGCAGATTAGTTTTTTATACTACAGGCAGATTAGTTTTTTTTATAACTTTTTTAAAAAGGCAGATTTAGTTTTTTTATACTACAGGCAGATTAGTTTTTTATACTACAGGCAGATTAGTTTTTTATACTACAGGCAGATTAGTTTTTTATACTACAGGCAGATTAGTTTTTTTATACTACAGGCCCGATTAGTTTTTTATACTACAGGCAGATTAGTTTTTTATACTACAGGCAGATTAGTTTTTTATACTACAGGCAGATTAGTTTTTTATACTACAGGCAGATTAGTTTTTTTATACTACAGGCAGATTAGTTTTTAAAACTACAGGCAGATTAGTTTTTTATACTACAGGCAGATTAGTTTTTTATACTACAGGCAGATTAGTTTTTTATACTACAGGCAGATTAGTTTTTTTATACTACAGGCAGATTAGTTTTTTATACTACAGGCAGATTAGTTTTTTATACAAACAGGCAGATTAGTTTTTTTATACAGGCAGATTAGTTTTTTATATTTACAGGCAGATTAGTTTTTTATACTACAGGCAGATTAGTTTTTTATACTACAGGCAGATTAGTTTTTTTATACTACAGGCCGATTAGTTTTTTATACTACAGGCAGATTAGTTTTTTAATACTACAGGCCGATTAGTTTTTTATACTACAGCCAGATTAGTTTTTTATACTACAGGCAGATTATTTTTTAAAGAATTACCCCTAGAAAGCTTGTTTACTAAAATTGTAATATCGTAATAGATATTGTATCTGAGTTGGTATACCATACGTCTTGATTTATTTTCTAGAACTGTACTGAGGGAGGTGGGGGGGATGGTACAGGCGAGAGTGTGGTAAACACGGCTGGATATTATGATAGGCTGGGGTTGTGGTGCTATTAGTCTGGTGGAGACTGTGGGAGTGGAATGTGGTTTGTTTCTGGTTGTTTTGTTTGGTTAGTGTGTGCTGGTACGGTTGAGGGGATGCTGTGAGGTAGCTCTGTGGCCAGTTGTTTTTTCTTCTCCCGAGATTGCACTTCCCTGTTTGCGGTATAATACTAATACTAATAATAATAATAATCATTATTTTTACAAGTTCTTGTTCAAGGTATATAGGCCTAGCCGACATGACATACTACTAAATAGAAAGCCGCTTGTTATGCAGTGCATTTCGGATAAATTAGGTCAGTATTGTCCCAGGATGCGACCCACACCAGTCGACTAACACCCAGGGACCTGTTTTATACTGATGGGTGAACATGCATGTTCTGTCTCACATTCCTGCCTCAGGCGCTCAGTTATTCCTGTTCTTTTTGCATCATGTCCTTTTACACTGGTTTCCTTTGCAGGATTTTGTTTCGTATCATTTCTCTCTTGAATGTCCATTTGACTGGCCGCTTTTTTCTCTCGAGTACCAACAAATCTCTAAAAATTTGTCACTTTGCGTCATCTCTCCTGTTATGCGATGATGCTCCCCAGTCTCTCTTACCTTCCCTGCCTTTTGACGTCGAAAGTCTTTCCTTCTCCTCATGTAGTCAGTAACCTCTCCCTCTCTTTTTCCTATTTCGTTACTCTCTATATTTTTTAGGTCCAATTTAAGTATCTCCTTGGTTGTTACCCTTATCGTCTCACAGACATCCCAGTGGTCTGATATTATTTCCTCTAAGGGCGTCTCTGCTCCTGCCCCTCCTTCAGTCCCCTCAGTGTCTGCTAATCTTCCTGCACACAGTACCTTCCTTATAACAAACATCACCTATATATTCCACTTCAGCACATCCAGGTCATGTGCCAAGCTCTACACCTCTAAGTCTAAGCAGCAAGACAGGACTCGCAGCAATGGTTTCAAGTTGGAAAAAATCAGATTCAGGAAGGATATAGAAAGCACTGGTTTGGTAACAGAGTTGTGGATGAGTGGAACAAACTCCCGAGTACAGTTATAGAGGCTTTAAACATTGTGTAGTTTTAAAAATAGGTTAGATAAATACATGAGTGGGTGTTGGGTGGGTGTGAGTTGGACCTGACTAGGTTGCGCTGCTGATCTGATGCCGTGCTCTTTCCCTAAGTGAAGTGACCAGACTTGGTGGGTCATTGGGGTAATTGTGT
>NC_069439.1:35777088-35806793 GCF_026875155.1 Cherax quadricarinatus | reverse complement strand
GTTTTTGAAAAATTAAATTTCGTATAAATTTAACCCCAATTTGAACGTCACATTCTAGTATACCAACGTTTCTTTACTGGTTACATATGGATAGTCTGAAACCCATTTTAAAAGTTTTTTTAAAGTGTAGTACAAAACCAAAAAAAAAAAAATTCTATTTTAAATTAACCAGGGGCCACTCTACCCCTATTTTTTCATGAATTCCAGCAATTATGCCCCAAAAGAAAAAATTTTTTTTTGTAAAGGGTTGGGAAGGAGAAAAAAATTACCAGAATTATTGTGCTGAATTGGGAATAATTTTTTAAAAGAAATTATTTAAGGATCACTAAACCGTTGCATTTTTTAAAAACTATGAAAAGGAAAATTTTTCAGTATTTTTCTCAATACTTTTTTTAAAAATGTTCTAGTCTATTGGTTTTTTTTTTTAATTTTTGAAAAATGCAAATAAAAAGTTGAAGTAAATTTTTATAGGGTCCCCACAGTTAGTAATTTTTCCCCTGGGGGATGTAAGCATGAACAAATTACCCACACAAAAAACCTTTTAAATTTTTTCAGTTTTAAAATTATCAGACTGACCACAAAAAAAAAAAATTACAGAAAAGTTCTTGTATGTTTGGGGTTTACAAGTATAACAACCAGCATTCTAATTAGATAAATAATTGTTGAAATTTTAAAATGGTGGTGAGGTTTACACAAGTCTGGCAAGATCCAGAAAAAATTTACTAGAGGCACCTGCATGTCTTATGTGCCCGAAAATTTATTAGCTACACTCACCGCCAAAAAACTTAAGGACCTTTAGTTAGGTAAAAATTAGTTCATACGAGGTATAGTCTTCGAGATACCTCATAAAATATATTTGATTTATATGTTCCCGTTTAGTGTTTTAAGCTTAAGTTTCATAAAAAAAAATAGTGCAGAAATTAAAAGAATTTTATAAATTTTGCTTTAATGATTTTAAATTCATCAGATACACAGTGAACTGGCTAGGGGTTGGTTACCTACACTCCAGGTTTGGGCCCACCTTTAGTGAAGCCTGCCCAAAGCCTTGCTTTCCCACCAAGGTCATCTTAAACTCGCTGACTTTGGGTGCTGCACCAGGACGGACGGGGGACAAAGTCCGGTAAAACAAGCTGCTCTAAAAGAAAACTTTACAGCGCATTGGTAATTTCAATTTTTGCTTATACAAAAGGGTAGTGTGATGTTTGGGCAGTTTGGGAAACGTTCTATGTTAGTATACGTAAAATGGCTGTCTGCAAATTTTTTAAAAAAAAGGAAGGTTGAAGGTTAAGCCGAGGTACCCCTCCCTTTAAAAACGGTAGTTACCTTGCATAACTATTGCTTGTCTGGCAAACAGGTTCGTGTGCCTCCAGGGTAATGGCATTGGGTTTTCCCTGACTTAACAGATTTTTTTTTAGCTTCTCTCTGAACTGTAGTTTGTGTGTCATAAAAGCAAGATACATGGTTTTACCAATAGCATATTATATCCCCCCTGCGGGCGGTAGCGAAGGACTGCTTTGAGGCATAGTTCCCGTGCTAAAAAGTAGACCCCCCTCGGAGACAGTGGGAAAAGTGGGGAGATTTCGGGGCTGCAAAACCCGACCAATTTTTCCTTAAAAAATGTCATTTAAATTTTTAAAATAGTCATCATAATTCTCTGACCTAAATATCGCTTTTATCTATGGTTGGTAAAAACACTGTTGCCCCCTTGTGGTGACCCTTTCTTCATCCGCCCCCAGAGAACCCGGGAAAGATGGAAAAAGATAGGATCAGATGATCTTGGGAAACGTCAAAGAAGTCTTTCTTGTTGTAAGAAGTAACGAAGAGTCTGTTCTCCAGGCTAGACACAAAGGGTTATAAAGTGTTTGTGATCCATTTGTTGGGGTTCTTAAACTACTACAGCATGTCTACTTAAGTTATGATCTAAAAACTGGTGGGGCTCGAACCCTGGGCAAATCCAAAATTTCTCGCAGGCCCTTGTTAATCACTGGTTCCCCTTGCCTAATAAAAAATTCAAGTAACTTATGTAGAACCAATTTTGGCACCGGGTTTCTTCGCTTTTTTAGGACTTCCTACTTGTTTCGACCCCCTACTCTTAAGGGGGGGGGTGCCCTGCAGTGATGGGCATATCTCAGAAATGTCTGTGGGTTTTGGAGGTGGCACCCAAAGGAATGTTTTTTGGGATGTTTTTGCCCGTGAGGTGTTCGGTAGATGTGAGGTTGTACCCGAGCGTGGTTTACTGGCACAAAGGGGTTGGGTTAGTCGGATTCCACGCTGCTTTCACTGCTTGTGGGTGGAGGCCTCTCGAGGGAGGGGGGGGAACTTGCAGCCTTTCATGTTTCTGTGCTGTCCCTCTGTTTTTTTTCCATTTTTTTAAATTTTACAAAGATAACACGAAATAAGTCCCACTATCATGGGCCCCTCGTTCAGTGTACCTCCCTCCTCACAGCCCCTTTTGATCCCATATCCTGTTCTGATTTGGCTTCATTATTGAACCATTCTTAGACTCCTCATACCCCTGTACCTTCTGTGGTTATTGTCCCTGTCCGGGTGCGGGGGCGCCCCCATTTCTTTAATCCCTCTGCCTCTTGCACCCCTTTAAAACAATGCGCCCGGTTCCCCCACATGGGTTTCGGGGGGTTTTTGGATCGCCATCCCCACGATGTTATCCAACATTCCAGACCCCCTATGACGAGGTTTCTTCGAGTTACCTAAAAACGCGTACACGACACCCATTTCCCTTTCCGCAAAAAGTTTACAAGTATGCAGTGGACTAAATTTTTTTTCTAAAACCCGACATCTCCAATTAATTATCTTTTGATCTAGTTTTGGAAGAAATGTTCCTTTCACGCTCTTAAAACATACACGTGTTACATTGGAAACAAGCTCATGCCCTTTTCCATATAACTTTAGAAAACATTCCAGTCACAATTCATTAGACGTTACTGTTTTTGCACTGGTACGGGGGTTTTATCGTGATTTTCTGTCTTGCGGCGGCGATTTTTTTAGAACAATTAAACCCCATCGGCCCTTTCCCCTATTTCCAAGGGGAGCATGCATCCCACCCACTCGTGGGCGGAGGTGCTTTTCCAGTAACTCGCCCCAAAACCTCTGACTGCCTGATTCCATCCCCCCCGTTTTATTGAAAAGCCATCGCCTAGAGGCCGTAAGTTTTTTTCTTATCCCCAACGTATCGAAATTGCTGGCGCTTGGAGACTGCTAATACTGCAGATCGCAACCGAGTGCCCTGTCGGGGGGGGCCCCGCGATATCCCGTGCACTTGCAGTCTTGCTCTCTTGTCTCGATTGAAAATGAATCTAATCATTTTTTCTGGCATTGTCAAGTTACGTATGAACGAGAAATGTTTTTAAAGAGGAAAGGCCTTACGCTATGGTGTCTCAGCTCCCCTTCAGGGGGGTTTTTTTTCTGTGTGCTCAGAGTCAGTTTCTAGTTTTTACAAAAGTGTAAAATTTTTGACTGGGGTCTTGTAGATGTTTATAATGGAGGGGTTTTTTTTGCGGGGTCTTTTTTTTAAATTTGGCTCTGATATATTCCCCATGTTCCCCCCTTGTGCAGCTTTTTGATACATTCGAGTGATTTGTAGTATGTAGCTGTTCCTCCCCTTGGGGTCTTTTCCTACAGTTGTGTATGGTCATGTACCCGGGGAATGGCATAGACATTGTATATCAGGTTAAAGCTAGGTTCGTGAGTTTGATGATTGCTTTTTGGAAAAATTAATTTTATTTGAATGAAGTAAGCAGTGAGGTCGTCATAAGTTTGATCAAGGTGTACTTTTAAATTAGAATGGTTGTTAGTTTGCTCCGAGTAAGTTGTTTGGTCTGCTGTATAGAAATTTTACAGTTGCGTTGATTCGTGTAATTATTTTGATTTTTCGCTGCTATTGGGCCCATGCGGAGGGCTGCGCGTAGCCCCCACTTCCGGGTTTTGCGGAGTTTTCATGATCAAACATGGCGGATTCCCCGGCAGGAGGTTTAAAACACAGTCTGCATTGGGGTTTTAAGGGGTTTTCTGAGCCCTCTCGATGAACTATTCTTCCTGAAATTTTTTTGGGGGGGGGGTTTAATGGCATCCCTAACGAGGAACTTTTGGGTGTGGTCCTTAAGGGATGAAAAGAGTATTTGTGAAGTTTTGGGGGCCCGTTTCACGCGTGTGGTGGAGGAGTCCAGGAACCCGAATGTGCTCAACTCGGGGATGGATGTGTTTTGATGACGGTCTACTTACTACACGGGGTACGGGTGAGAAATACCCTTTGGGGGGGCCCAAGTTTAGTATAGAGGACTTTTTCGCAACAAAGGAGTCATTCTGAGGCAGAGGAGGGGTATGGAGGGAGGGGACAATTGAGGGCCTCCCGGAGGTTCATACAAATCAAGATGACTTTAAAAGAAGCCTTACCTTGTATGTTATTTTAACAGGAACGAATCAGTTGAGTGTTTTCGTGGGACAAAGGAGGGACGTGTGTCTTTGAATCTTATGAACTATGCGGGCAATGTGCACATAGGTTCCCCCAAGGGTGCGGACCCGGTGGAGGAGGGCAGCAGACGGTGTGGTGGCGACGGCGAAAACTGGGCCCCCTTTGGGTGAGGAGGGGGGAAAAAGGAGGGGAACAGTTGGGGCGTGTGTCACACCCCCGGGTGGAGGATGGAGATCTTCCCCCAAAGCCTGTGGAGGTGGGGAAGGGCAAGTCGACACGGGGGTGCCCTTGGGGTCGTGTTTCGGGGAATTCTTGGAGGGGGCTTTTGTAGGGAGGAATGGATGGACGGCCCAGGTAGACAGCGATTGCAAGGGCTGAGTGAGAAGGGAGGAACGGGGAAAGGTGGCAGGATACGTTGGGGTGGCCCAGGGGTTTACCCCGGGAGGAGTACCTGGGGAAAGAGATGGCTTTGGGGGCAGCTCTGGGAAGGGGCCAGTAGGGTGCAAATTAGACGACTTTTTTAACACCTGGGCAAAGCCAGGAAGAAGGCAGGGGAGAGGCGGTACAAAAACCCCCTACAGGGGGGGAGCACAGGGAAAATCGGGGGGAGGGCAGGGGGGGTAGGGGGGTCTTTTTAAAAAAGAGTTTAAGGAAAGTGTGAGCAGCTTGAAGGGAGTGTGAGAAAGGGGCCACAGCGGCACAGGGGTTTAAGCCCTTTCCTTGCCCATTCAGGTGTGTAACAAAAAATGCTAATGGCCTCAAGACTGAAGTAAAAAGGGTTGGTTGGAGTGGTTTCCAAAAAAAGGTATGATGTGAATGTTTTTTTCCCAAAGGGGAAAACATAACCATAAGTTCGGGGCAGTGGTTGCGTTTGAGAGGTAAAAGTTGTTTGTAAGCAGACAAATTTTTAAAAGGGGAGGGTGGTGTTTTAGTAAAGGAGACCAGCCCTTTGGAGTCATGGGGTGGGAGGGGGGGGAGGGTTTTTAGGTGGATGGGGTGGTGGGGGGAGAGCAGGGTATTTTTTTTGGGAGTTTATATCCCCGCGATTGGTAAGTGAGGATAAAAAACAGACTTTGTTCGGGACGTATTTTTATACTATCTTGGGTTTATCTGCTATTACGATATTTGGAGGTGATTGGAATTGGTGATTGGGCAAGGAGACGTAATAACCAGGGGGGGGGGTGTGTTTGGGTTTGTCTTCGGGTGCTTTTCGGGGCGTCGGGGTGTGTGTGTGGAAAGGGGGGGTTTCAGGTGGAGCACCCTTGTACAGGAGTTATGAGGCAGGTTGGATAGGTTTTTGGAGGCGGGGGGATAGGAGTGGAGGGGTTTTAGAACAGTGAAGGGGGTTTGTTGATCACAGAGCAGTGTTGGCTGACCTCGGGGGGGTATTCAAGAATTATCAGAGTTTCTGGAAATTAAATGTGAGGCTTTTACAGGGGAAGATAAAGGTTGGTACTTTCAGGCATGGTGGAAAAGGGTTTTGGGAGGCTAGGGATGAGGAGGGGATTTGCTAGATTGGTGGGGATTTTCAGGCAAAAGGTGCAGATTGAGGATTTTTTTAAAAGGGGCAGGGAAGGGGACGTGGGGGTTTGGATTGCGAATTATTTAGAGGGTGTTGAAAAGATTGTTATGGGGGGGGGGTGGGGGAAAGGGGTGGAAGGAGTTATGGGGGAATTTGAAGTCGTTTGTGGAGAGCATAATGAAAAGTTTGATGCACTCAGGGTCAGGGCAGGGTTGGAGGACGTACTAAAAAGGGGATAGGCCAACCCGGGTTTTTATCGAAAAAATTTAAAGGGGGCCCGTTGAGGAATACCTGGCACATTTGTCGTGGGGGGGGGAAAGGGTTATGTGCAGGGGCAGGGGCTCTTTCCAGATTGTATCAGGGGTTTTTCTGTTTGGAGGGAAATGGAAAGAAGGGGGGGGGTGGTTGGGTTAGAACATTTTTGAGATATAGGGGTTCATCAGGTTTTGGGGCAGGGGGATGGGACAGTTTGGGGGGGGCATTAAGGAGGGGAGAGGTGGGGGGGGTTGGGGAATGGGTTGGTCAGGGGGGAAAGGGCCCCGGAAAAGGGGGTTATCTAATGATTTTTCAGAGGGGCATTTGGGGGGTCTGAGGGAGTGCTAGTGGAGGTTTTTGAATTTATGTTGAAAATGGTAGGATGGCACAAAAAGCAGAAAACTGGGGGTTGGGGTTTTTGTTTTGGTGCCAAAGAAAGGGGGGGGGGGGGGGGGGGGGGGGGGGGGGGGGGCGGGGGGGGGGAAAAAAGGGGGAAAAAAAGGGGGGCGTGGAAGGGCGGAAAAAGGGGGGGGGTGGGGGACGCCGGGGGGGGGTTTTGGGGGTTTGGGGGGGGGGGAGGGGGGTTTTTTGGGGGGTTTTGGGGGGGGGGGGGGGGGGGTGGGGGGGAAAGGGGGGGGGGGGGGGGGGGGGGGGGCGGTGGGGGGAAGGGGGGCGGGGGGGGGCCGGGGCCCCTTTTTGGGGGGGGGGGGGGGGGGGGGGTGGGGGGCGGGGGGGGGAGGGGGCCGGGGTTTTTTTCGGGGGGGGGGCGGGGTGGGGGGGGGGGGGGGAAGGGGGAGGCGGCCCCGGGGGGGGGGGGGTTTGGGGGGGGGGGGGGGGAGGGGGGGGTGGGAGGCGGGGGGGGGCGGGGGGGGGGAGGGAAAAAAAGGCAGGAAGTAGGAGGATTAACTCAAAACAGTCACGAGTTTGGGTTTAGAAAAGTTAAAAGGTTTGAGGTTAGTGAAGTGGCCCTTTTTAAGCAGGGGGCGTTGGTATTAACTCGCGGGGGTTTAGTAAGGTCTGGGGTGGGCGGAGGTGTTCGCTTTGAGGGGGGGGGCAGGATTTTCCCAGGAAAATTTACAGAGGGAGGGTGTTGAGGTTTTGTGGGGGGGGTTTGGGGAAAAGGGTGGTTGGCCAAGGAGGTGGTCATGAGGAGGTTTTAAACGGGGGGGGACAAAAGGTTTGTTGGGGGCCTTTGTGGCCTAGGGTAATGGCATTATTTTAAGCAGAGGTATTAAGGGTTCGGGGGGGGGCGAGGGGTTTTTGGGTGGATAGGGTGATGAGGGGCTAGAAATGGGGGTGTGGCAGGGACTTGAGAAAGTGTGAAGATGTAAAAAAGATTTTTGTTGAAGTGAGGCAGGTTTTTTTAAATTTTAAAGGGAAAAACATGGTGGTGTGGGTGGGGAAGGGGGTATTCAGGGGGGGGTATAACCCCCAATATAAAAAGGGGGTCATAGGGGGGAGTTTTAGGAAGCTTAGGATCCGCAGGTCAGGGAGAGGTATACCGTTTTCTCATGGGTGTGGTTGATCTAAGCAAGTGTTGATAAAATGGGGTTTGGGGGAGAAGGCAAAAGTTTTCTGTGGGGAGGAGGAAACTGCCTATCTGTGGATATTTTTTTTCATCTTTTGGGGGTGGTGGGGAGTTGGTGGCGGGGGTTTTTAGGGTTGGTGGGGGGGGGGGGGAGTTGGTCTTTTTTTTGATCTTTGTCTGGATGCAAGTGGGGAGGCTTTGATGTATGTTTTTGGAGATTATTTGCACGTTTCTTGGGGAAATGAGGGAGATTAAGGGCAGTTTAGGATAAAAAACGTTAGAGCAAGGTTCTTTGGAAAGGTGTAGGAAAAGATTAATATATGGGGGGAGATGGGGGAAACGGTTTTTTGGTAGGTTATGTAATCCACTGTAGCACAAATTCTCGGGAACGGGGGGGGGAAGGGGGGGGGGTTCCTTTAATGTGAGGGGGGGTTTTTAAGGGTTTTGCTAGTTGTTGAAAAGGTGATGAGGGAGGGTAGTGAGAGCAACATTCACGAACTGGTTATGTTCCTGGAGGGTTTTTTTAATTTGCGTTCGTACATGGTTTTATTCAGTAACACCCAGAAGTCATACATTTACTTTTTGGTTTGGGTATTTTATTACACCACGTCAAGGTAGGTGGTACGCAGCTGTTATGGTTTTAGTCTGCAATGAACATGTAAAAGATTTAAAACCCGTGATTTTTTGTAATTTTTTTTATTAATATGGTGTGTTAAAAAAATTTAAAAAAAATGAGGAAACACTGAGGCAAAAGGGACGTTGTATGGGGGTGGTTGTATTTTTTTAGTTTTAAAATGCAGCGCAAGTACTTTCCTTTTAAAACTGTACTCCTATTAGAAGAAGGATTGACACTTTTTACACATTTTGTAGTGAATTTACGGGTCAAGGTGTATACTTTTTGGGTTTAGACAGGGAGTTAGGTTTATGGGCCCAAAATTAACAAAAGTTGATTTAAAATTGGGTTTAGTTAGTTTAGGGGTGTGTACCCGTATGTCTTAATTGAGGGGTTTCTTGCCCCCTTCTTTAGTGGGAAGAACCAATTTGTCATGTTTCAATGGATAAAATTTTAGTTTTGGGTTATATTAATTTTTTCATAAACATTTTTTAAAAATGAGGTAGCATGTAAAGTTTCTTATTTTTTTTGTGTAAATCCATGTTATGTAATGTTTTTACGCGTTGGGGAAATTTTTTGGTTGAGCATTATTTTTGTATTACATTTGTGTGTGAATTTTTGCTTTACGGTGTGTGTGTATGGAGGTAAAGTCCAAATCTGTTTTCGTATGTATTTTAGGTTTTGTTTTGTTTTTTCTTGCAAAAACCAACTTAGGTAAATTCCATTCGGTTTACTGAGGAAGGGTATATACCCTAATTGTTAGGTTACTTAAAGGGATTACTTAGAACGGGCCTGTAAAAATTTTTGCTGTATTGGCATTATTAATTATTGTAAAAGGGGGGGTTTGTAGAAATGTTGTGGGATGTGAAAATGGTTGTTATGGTTTTTGGTATGGTGTTATTTTATGACTGGGGTTGTGGATCGAGGTCATTGTTAACTCCAGTATGTTTTCTTTTTTGAACCCCTTATGCGTTCTTGTATCGTTGTAAGTTATAAATAAAAATATATAGAACAAAGGTTAAAACAAAAAGTAGTCCCAAGTATAAGGTCGTTTGAGGATAGTCACTTTTTTATGTACTAATTTTTAAGGGGTTTAATTTTTGTTATAATGTTATCGCATTTTATGTTTTATATGTATTTCTCATGTTTTGGGTTTGGGAAATCTAGTTTGGTGATGTAAATATCGGTATGTGTGGCGTCTTTATAAGGTGTTTATGTTATGTATTATGTTTTGTAACCTGTTTAATGAAGGATGGATTTTTATATATTTAAAATGTTGTTTATGACGTTTTAAAAAAATTAAAAAAAAAAAACATTTAGTAAAAAGTTTACTCGGGGTTAAGCCCGTGTCATAAGATGAGAAACTCTACAAACTGTTTTTGAGTAAAATATTGTAAGATTTATGTTGAATTAAAGCTAGACTTAGGGGTAAATCTAAATTTTTTCTAAAAAAAATAAAAATATAAAAATGGGATTATAATAGAATAGATATTTAGTTTACACTTAAGATCTAGATAGCCCTTAAATTTTTTTAACAAAAAGTGGTATATGAACTACGGTGATATTTCGCTAGGAAATAATAAAAAAAAAGAAAATTTAAAAAAAAAAAAAAAATTAGCATGAGATAGTAATGCACTGGGTATTTTAATAAAAGTGATATATGGACAAAAAAGGGGAAAAATATTTTTAAAACCCGAAGGTAGCCCTTTTTGTTTTAAAATAGGGTATAGCAATTTCTTAAAAAAGGGCAGTAAAGGTATTGGTATATAGGAAATTTTTTAGGAAAATATTTGAAGGGGTAAATTAAGTAGTGGGAAAAAAACCTTTTAAAGGGTGATATCACTTTGATGTAAAATTAATCTGGAGTAAGATATCCTTTAAGCATAAAGTTTGAGCTTTTTCACAAATAAATACGAGATAGTTGATATAGTAGTAAAAAATGGGACAAGGGAAATTTCCAAAAGTTTTAGGGGAACAATATAGTTGTTATTTTTAATTTGGGCGTAAGGGGGAAATTTGGTAAGATTTAAGAGAATTATAAGTGTTTTTTTTTTGGGGTAATTTGGTAACATATTATTTAAAAAGTAAGTATCTTTTTAACTAATAAAAATTTTGAATGGGAAATCTGGGAGGATAACACAAATTGGTCACAAGGAACTATGTGGGGCCATGGGGTAATGAGGAGAAAAAATATCCGGAGGGGGGGGATAGTACGGGGTAAAATCTTCGAGAAAATCGTGCAAGGAGACTATATTCATTTATAACGTCACAAAACATACTCAACCCCTGCCAATTTGGATTCAGGAAAAATAAAAGCACTAATGATGCAATTATAAAAATGCTAGACCTGCTTTACACAACATTGGAAAACTAAGGAATATCTGCTAGGAATTTTTGACCTAAGAAAAGCGTTTGACACAGTAGACCACGGCATCCTACTCCACAAACTTGACCACTATGGTATAAGAGGCCATGCGCTTGCATATTTTAAATCCTCTTTCTAATAGGTATCAGTATGTCACCATTAAAGACACAGCCTCATCAATACAACCACTTGATACTGAAGTTCAGCAGGGAAGTGTCCTTGGACCCCTGCTCTTCCTCATTTACATCAATGATCTTCCAAACATATCCCAACACTTGAAACCTATTCTCTTTGCTGACGAAACGACTCAGGTCATCTCCCATCCTAATCTTGCCACTTTCAACACCATTGTTAACGAGGAGCTGCTCAAAATATCGACTTCGATGACAGACAGCCAATAAACTTACACTTAACACTGGCAAAACCTATTATATTACGTTTGGTAGCAGTGCAGGTGTTGCACAACTTAACATTAAGATCAACAACACTCTAATTGCCAGACATAATGAGGTCAAATTCCTTGGCCTATACCTCGACAACAGCCTAAATTTCAGCACCCATATCCAACACACAACAAAAAAAGTATCCAAAACGGTGGGGATCCTCTCGAAGATACGATACTACGTGCCGCAAACTGTCCTTCTCACACAATACCATTCACTTGTATATCCATACCTCACCTATGCTATCTGTGCTTGGGGTTAAACTGCAGCAACACACCTAAAGCCAATAATAACCCAAGAAAAAGCCACAGTAAGAATTATCACCGAATCCCATCCATGGCAATGCACCCCCCCCACTCTTCATAGATCTAAACTTACTCCCTGTTCAGAACATCCACACTTACTACTGTGCAATCTATATCTACAGGACCTTAAATTCCAATATTAACCTTGACCTAAAATGCTTTCTTGATAGTTGTGACAGGATCCACAGGCAAAACACCAGACACAAACAACTGACATTCCCCGTGTTCGACTAAACATTCACAAAAATTCAATGTATTTTAAAGGACCTAAAATCTGGAACACCCTACCTGAAAACTCTAGAACTACAGACACATTCATCACTTTCAAAACTACAGTTAGAAAAAATCTTATCTCCCTGATCCATCTTGACAACTAACTACATGATAACCACCTGGTGGTTCACAATTACTCACTCGCCCACTGACTATAAACCCAGAAATGCTAATCTTAATCTTAAAATAATAATATCCTAATTAGTCATAAGTTTGCCTATGATACTCCAATATAGACACTTTGTACTGTGCCAAAACAAAAGCATTCACATTGCTAAACTCACAAATTATTATGTAGTCACTTAGCCTTAATACCATAATCATTCTCTGCTCAGACATTGTGCTGAGCGGTTGTCAGCTGCTTCTCCTCAGTCCCGACACCTGGTGGAGGAGTTTTTACAACATCAACAACAATGGCGACTGCATTTCGCCGGCGAGTTAATACTGTTTGTATTCTACTAACACAGGGCTCTATCACCAGCGAATCAATGAATGTGTTAATGCCAGCAATCATTCGTGATACATATGGCATTCAGCGTGAATCCTTGTGTGGCGTTGCCTTGAATGGAACTACACTGATCTTCGTCAAGTTTTGTGACACAAAGATGTACGAGAAGATTGTGACCCAGTACCAGGATATAAGTAAGCAAGTCACCCCAGCAGTTTCTGTCCAGTTGCATGACGTTTCACGGTACTATACGTGGGTACGTGTGCGAAATGTGCCTTTTGAGGCCAATGAAGTTGATATACATGACGTTTTTGAACGTTATGGGAAGATCCACCTGGTCACCATGGGTAAGTGGTCTGACGGCCACTATGCTGGTTTTCAGGAGGGGTCATTTACGTTGAAAATGTCCCTGCATCAGCAGATTCCTTCGTACGTGCACCTGGAGGATTTTCGTACCCAGGTGTACATTACGTATCCTGGACAGAGAACTTGCTGACTCTGTGGTGCTTTGGATCACACAACGGCTCAATGTGTTCAGCGCCTCAATGTGTTTCAGCGCCAGCCGCCCTCAGGGCGTAGTCGTCGTCCTGACGGCGAGGTACCCCGTCAGGCTCCGGAAGAAGAGGTTGTCGAGGACTCACCGCGTCTGACATCATGGAGTGCTGAGGTTGATCGGGCCATGCTACTAGTTATCTTGTGTGACTACCTGGAACTACCTCCCTTGATGAGGTGGAACATGTGAGCAGTGAAATCCCTCTAGCAAGAGAGGCAGGTGATATGGAGGCAGGCATTGTATCTGCGTTTAGTGACACATTAGCATCGCATGAGTCTGATTCTGTGCCGTGTGTGCCTTCGTTGAAGGTTTCTGATGAGGTGAGATTACGTGTGGATGAGGCTGATCAGATAGCTGAAGTACGAGATTTGGAGAGTTCGAGGGTTCATACTGTTGAGGTTTGAAATTCACAAGGATTACACCCCAAGTTGGACTTCTGAAGATGATGTTTCTAGGAAGCGGCAGTACCCCCCCCGCCCGGATGATTCGTGATCCCGGGGACAACGTTGGGGGAAGAAGACGTGTCGGAAACCGGGGGGGGGAGGGGCGCGAGTCCAGGACGGGTAATATACAGGGATTGTCAAAGGTGTGGAAGTCCCTTGGGTGTTTTGCCGACGAAAAAGAGAAAAAGGGGTGGGGCCCCAGAGGAAGCCATTTAAATGGGTTTGTGTAACTTTTAAATTTTAATGGTTTGAAATCTGTAAAGTGTGTGAAAGTGTGTGAGGGGTTTTAAATATTTTGCAGTAGATGTGTGTTTTTTGAAAAGAAAAAAAACAAAGGTAGGAAGTTTAAAATGTGGTTATGCTTTTATGTGACCACTCCAGACGTCTGAAAGGTGATTGGCTGTTTTTGAAAAAAAGCGACCAGCCGTTTGTGAGGGGGACATTGGGAGGAAGGGGTGGGGGTGCTTGGTGGGTCGTGGGGGTTGGGTAGTAAAAGGGGTTTGGGTTTTGTAGGGGTATAGGGGCCGGGAAATTTGTTAATTTTAAAAAAACCCTTTTGTTAGGTGTTTTTGGTATTTTTTGGGGGCCCCTGCCGAAAAATTAGGGGTCGTGGGGGGATTGGAACTGTGTGGGGGGGCTGTAAAATTTGAACGAGGGGGCGGTTTCTGTTCGTTATTTTGGGTGATTTTTATCTGGGCTGGGGTTGGGTGATGTCGCGGAGGATGGACTTTGGGATTGAGCTATTTTGCGTAGGGGCTATGCGGATGTTTAGATAAGGTGTTTGTTCCGATGGGTGGCCTACAATTTGGGGTGTGTAGAATGTCTTTTTCTCTGACCCCCGGGGGAGTTTTTGTAGACCCGACTGGGGGGGGGGGGGTCTCCCGAATCGTTTTAAGGGGTACTGGAAATTGAATATGCGGATGTTACAAAGTGCAGATGATTGGGAACTATTTGCGGACTTATGGGCATCTATGGGAGTAGACTCCTGGGAGGGGTGGGATTTAGTGCAATGGTGGGATGAGGTTGTGAAGCCTCGAATTAAGGATTTTTATGTGCATCGAGGTAAGGAGGCTACTCGCATGGAGTATGGTTTTCTGAGGCATCTGGAGAGTCAACTACAACAATGTTATGTGCAGAGAGAGGCATCTGGGGTTTACCCAGTGGATGAGATTGATGCTCTTAAAGAACAAATCCAGGCATTGAAAAATGAGATTTTCGATGGGGCGCGCATTTCGAGTGGGGTGGAAAGGCTTTGTGGGTGTGACAAACCGTCTGCTTGTGTCTTACGAAGTCAGACACAAAGACGAAAGGCGACTGACATCGTGAGTTTAGCGGTACAGGATGAGGTTGAGGGGTTTATAGTGAGGGACGGTCTTAACAACAACTGAGGGGGATAAGTTTTATGTTGATACTTGGAGTAAGCTCCAGATGCAGAGTAAAGACGTGAGTGAGCATGTAATACAGGAATTGGGGAGAGGAGTACGTTGCGAGTTAAATGATTATGATCGCCTTCTCATGGGTGGGCCTATTCTGAGGCAGAGGTGTGGGAGGCACTGCAAGGAAAGAGTAAGGGGAAGGCACCAGGCATTGATGGCATCCCTTGTGAATTTTATATCAAACATTGGGAGATAATATGGACTTTTATGGTTCATTTACTCAATGCGATGAAGGATTGGGGGGGGGGGGTGTTAGGCCCGTCTCAGCGTACAGCAGTGTTGGTCTTAGTTACGAAATGTGATGTGCCATTAACGATTAAGGACTACCGTCCCATATCGTTGATGTGTAGTGACTATAAACTATATGCGAAAATTTTGATGAATAGAATTAAGAAAGTGTTTGATAAGGTAATCCATAAGAGTCAGTTTGGTGTGCCAGGTAGGTCAATGTATGATGGTCATGGGAATATCAGGGAGTTTGAGGAATGCAGGGTGAGGGGTGGGGGTGGTGTTTTGGCTTTAGACTGGCGAACCGTTTTGATAGTGTTGGAAAAGGGAGGTTCTGTTGGAAAGGAAATTTATGAGATGCATGGTTTTGGGAAATGAAGTCCTCCATGTGGGCCCATTCGCTGTACAATGGAGCGGGATTTAAAAGTACAAGTTAATGGAAGGTTAGGGTTGTTTTTTGTACACCTGAGCAGGGGCATTTCGTCAGGATGCCCCATGTCCTCAAAGGCTTTTTGCATGTAGGCAGGACCCTTTTCACTGGGCTGTTTGGTGGACGGGGGGATTAGACATCATGGGGTCCGAGTAGTGGTCGACCGACCTTGTGGGTTATGCTTGATACTACTGTGTATACGATCACGGGAGCAACAAATTGGGTTTCATTGGGAAGAGACTTGTTGGACCACATTTGGCCCATAGGTACGGGGATGTGTGTTAATAGAGAAATAATCGAAGATTCTGGGTTGGGGGGAGTGGGTGGGAGATGGGGCGGATGCAGAGGGGTGGACTTTGGTTGATCGTATCACTTTGTGGTTTTCTTTTATATGCGGTGAGGGCGATCACAGATGAGGGCGTGTAATTCGGAAGGGTTTTTACATAGTGTCTTGGGGCGCTTAAATAGTCTATGGCTGCGACATTTTAACCTGCATCAGAGGGCGATTCGTCATTGTCCTGCTTTATAGCAAAGGTATGGCATGTTGCTGCACGTATCCTCTGTTGCAGGGGGGACGTCAAACGTCTTTTGCATTATGTTTATCGATTTTTGTGGGGTTCTGGTTGCGGATTGGCTCACTGAGCAGTGGTGGAGACACCAGTGCATCAGGGAGGGTTGGGTCTCATTCCTCTAGTTAGAGGCTCGTGTCATGGCATGTTACGTGACAAGCGTCGTTTTCTCCGACTGGTTGGGATGCATGGTGGGTAAGTGAATTTTTATAACGAAATGCACAGGTGGTGGGGAGGGAGGAATTTAATTAGGTTGCAACACGATGCCCGTGTATTATTGAACATGAGGACGTTGCGCTGTGTAAAATAAAATGTACCTTAGAAAGGGACAGGTATGGAGTGAGTGAGTGTGGTGCGAGTTGAAGGGATTGTATCCCATGTATGCGTGGGGTGATATATGGAGGCGAGTGGAGGAGTTCAACAGTGCATCTGGCCTGCTCCAAGTAGAGGAAGTGTTTTTTTTTAAATTTTTACATTGAATCTTTGCCGTCCGGGCTGGTGTTGTATAATAGGCGTTTGGGGGAACGACTGGGGTTTGTCCGGCATGCAGAATGGAGGAATCTGCTTTTCACGTTGTGATTTTTTTGTGGACTTGAGGTATGGTACGATGTGGTTTAGGCAGGGTTTTGCGTTTACGTTGGGGGGGGGGGGCGTAGGGGCGGGGGGGTGGTTTGTCGGTTCTCCGGGAGCTTGAGTTTTGATGTAGGTTGGGGGTTGACTTTCGTGTACAAAAAAATGTGCGGTGTAGTAACGTAGTGGCTGATTATATTTTCGTTGTCATGGGCTAGAGGCATGTTGATGGTAACAGAATTAGGGTTTTAGCGGGGACAATATATAGGACAAAATGTCAAAACAGGTTGGTATATGAGGGGAGATAGGAGAGATAGGAGAGAGACTTCCCGTCTGAATAAAAAGCCTTGGAGATATGAGATAGTTATGAGTGTTCAGTGGGTAATCTAACTGGCTGGTCAGCTGTATCTAATTGTGTATGTCAAGTGCGTGAATGTTTTGTGATCTCCATGTTCATGTGCGTCTCCTATGTGACGGTGACGACGATATATCTTAAGGCTTTGTATATACAGCTTTTAGGAATGTTTTCCATCATTTAGGCCTCAATAAATCATTGGTGTATATTTTGTATATGGTGTGCTTCCTAGCACAGTTGAACGTTTTCTTATTTCTGTTTATACTTTATGCCGTGTCCGTGTGCTTTTCAATAGTATATGTATCTATGCAAGTGTTTGTTTTTCTGTAAGCTGTGATAAAGCTTGAACTATATGTGGAAGCCGTATTTTTCAATGTTTGCCCATCAGTTACACAACCCAGGGCAACGTGGGTTTAGAACAGGTCGCTCCTGTTTGTCTCAACTATTGGATCACTACGACAAGGTCCTAAATGCACTAGAAGATAAAAACAATGCAGATGTAATATATACAGACTTTGCAAAAACCTTCGACAAGTGTGACCATGGCATAATAGCGCACAAAATGTGTGCTAAAGGAATAACAGGAAAAGTCGGTCGATGGATCTATAATTTCCTCACTAACAGAACACAGAGTAGTTGTCAACAGAGTAAAGTCCGAGGCAGCTACGGTGAAAAGCCTCTTCAAGGGGGGCTCCTTGGCGTGGTGAAGAGGCTCTTGGTCTGAGGAATTAGACCTATCGGTCTACTTCCTCAGACCGAACCTAATTACCCCCCAATCCCTCGTTCCCTATCCCATCCTCCCCTTTTTCCTTTCCTCCTCCTCCTCCCCAACCCTCCCTTTTGCCCTTCCTTTTTGGCCTTCCTTTTTGGCCTTTTTTTTTTTTTTTTTTTTTTTTTTTTTTTTCAACAGGCACGCTAGTTCCTAGGTAGGGGAAAGGATACCGGGGTCCATCCCATTCTGTTGAGGTTCTTGGCGGTGGCGTAGTTTGCCATGGAATCTGGATTGCCTGGGGATGTCCTGATCCCTCTCCGGTATCCCGGAGGGTGGCTTTGGGTGTCTCTCGGGCGACGGGTGTATCTCTGGAAGCCACCTTTCAGATTCCCGGGGTGGTGGCTGGAGGAGGTATGCTTTGTGGTGGATTTCCAGCCGCCCTCTCTTTTGTCCACCGAGGTAGCTCGGCAGATGTGAGGTTGCTATCCTGGATTGCCGGTTTACTGGCATGATGGGTAGGGTATGGCATGGGCTCCATGCTACATCTGCGCTACTTGGGGTGCTGAAGTCCTCTTGGGTGCGGAGGGAGATTTCTGGCCCTTTCATTCCTCCTAAGAACTACCCCTCCCCGGTCCCCCCTTTTTTTATTTTTTTTATTTTTATTTTTTTTTCTTAAAAACAAAAAGAAAGAAGTAACCTAACCATGGCAGCCCTAGTCCATGAACCTGCTACCCCCGGGCCCCTTCTTGATACCGCACCCCATTCTGACCCTGCCTCGTCTTTGGACCACTCTTCGGACACTCTTCATGCCTCTGTACCTCTTGCCGGTGCTGTTTCTTCACCCGCTTCAGGTACTGAGGCCTCGACTGACTCCTTCGATTTATCTGACCTTTGCTCTCCTCTGACTATGCTTCTGGCCTCTCCCTCTACGGTGCGGCAATTTTCGAATCGCCAGCCCGTTCCACGTCGGACCAACTCTGGTCCCACGCCTAAACAACAACGACAATTACCTGCTGATGATACTTCTCCACCTTCTCGTTCTTCTCAGAAAAGATCGACACGTCCTTCACTACCTTTCCACGCTCAGTTTCAGACTGCACAATGGACTAAATTCTTCACTTTACGACCGACTTCCTCTACTGCCTATCTTTCTGACCACAGTATTGGCAAGGCACTCCTATGCCATGTTGGTAAAGATATTTCTTTTCATGCTCTTAAGAGCGGTACGCGCATCATCACCGTAGAGAATGCTACCCAGGCTCATGAGCTTTCTCGTCTTTCCCATATCGATACTGTTCCTGTAACTATTGAAAAGCATCATTCCCTCAATTCTTGTAGTGGTACCATCATTCTGCCCCATGCCATAGTTCAACAAAATTTTCAGACATGTGGCACTGACATTCTTGAACAGCTGGAACTCCAAGATCTCCCAATCCTCAAAGTAGACACTTACATTCTTCCTGCCCGCGGGTGGAGACGATACCCTAGCAATGTGGCTCGTTTAACCTTTGACATCCCATCCTTGGTTTATGTAGCAGGACATCGGTTACAAGTTCGAAAGGTGATCCCTACACCGCAACAGTGTAGAAATTGCTGGCGATTTGGCCATCCAGCGAAATATTGCAGATCTATCGCCGAATGCCCAGTCTGTGGTGCCGATGACCATTCTAATACGTCTTGCAATCGACCTCCTTCTTGCCTTAATTGTCATGAGGCTCACCCTTCGTACTCTCGCCGTTGTCAAGTCTACTTAAATGAGCGGGAAATCCGTTACCTCAAAGAGGCAGAAGGTCTCCCTTATGCCATGGCAGTTTCTCATCTCCACCTCCAAGGGAGACTACCGTCGATACTGGGGCTTGTGAGAGAGAACACGAAGAAGCGAGATCAGACTGAGGCGTTGAAGTAGGGACGTCTGAGCTGAGGAACGCAAAAGGATTAGATAAAGGAGTGACTATGGGAGAGGTAACCACAGAGGTGGGTGTAGAAGATGGGATACCAGAAGTGGGGGGACGTTTTGAAACACGGGAATAAGAAACACGTGGGAGTCTCCCTTGGAGGTGGATATTAGAAACTGCTATGGCATAAGGGAGACCTTCTGTCTCTTTGAGGTAATGGATTTCCCGCTCGTTTAAATAGACTTGACAACGGCGAGAGTACGAAGGGTGAGCCTCATGACAGTTAAGGCAAGAGGGAGATCGATTGCAAGATGTATTAGAATGGTCATCGGCACCACAGACTGGGCATTCGGCGATAGATCTGCAATATTTCACTGGATGGCCAAATCGCCAGCAATTTCTACACTGTTGTGGTGTAGGGATCACCTTTCGAACTTGTAACCGATGTCCTGCTATATAAACTGAGGATGGGAGTTCTCGGCTGTCAAAAGTTAAACGAGCCACATTGCTATGGTATCGTCTCTGCCCGCGGGCAGGAAGAACGTAAGTGTCTACCTTGAGGATTGGGAGATCTTGGAATTCCAGCTGTTCAAGAATGTCAGTGCCACATGTCTGGAAATTTTGTTGAACTGTGGTATGGGGCAGAATGATGGTACCACTACAAGAATTGAGGGAATGATGTTTTTCAAGAGTGACAGGAACAGTATCGATATGGGAAAGACGAGAGAGCTCATGAGCCTGGGTAGCATTCTGTACGGTAATGATGCACGTACCTCTCTTAAGAGCATGAAAAGAAATATCTTTACCAACATGGCATAGGAGTGCCTTGCCAATACTGTGGTCAGAAAGATAGGCAGTAGAGGAAGTCGGTCGTAAAGTGAAGAATTTAGTCCATTGTTCAGTCTGAAACTGAGCGTGGAAAGGTAGTGAAGGACGTGTCGATCGTTTATGAGAAGAACGAGAAGGTGGAGAAGTATCATCAGCAGGTAACTGTCGTTGGCGTTTAGGCGTGGGACCAGAGTTGGTCCGACGTGGAACGGGTCGGCGATTTGAAAATTGCCGCACCGTTGAGGGAGAGGCCGGAAGCATAGTCAGAGGAGAGCGAAGGTCCGATAAATCGAAGGAGTCAGTCGAGGCCTCAGGACCTGAAGCGGGCGAGGAAACAGCACATGCAAGAGGTACAGAGGCATGAGTAGTGTCTGAAGAGTGGTCCAAAGATGAGGCGGGGTCAGAACGGGGTGCGGTATCAAGAAGGGGCCCGGGGGTAGTAGGTTCATGGACTAGGGCAGCCATGGTTAGGTTACTTCTTTCTTTTTGTTTTTAAGAAAAAAAAAAAGAAAAGAAAATAAAAATAAAAAAAAGAATAAAAAAAGGGGGGACTGGGGAGGGATAGTTCCTAGGAGGAATGAAAGGGCCAGAAATCTCCCTCCACGCCCAAGAGGACCTCAGCACCACAAGTAGTGCAGATGCAGCATGGAACCCGTGCCATACCCTACCCATCATGCTTGTAAACTAACAATCCGGGATAGCAACCTCACATCTGCCGAGCTACCTCGGTGGACAAAAGAGAGGGCGGCCGGATATCCGCCACAAAAGCATACCTCCTTCGGCCACCACCCCCGGAATCTGAAAGGTGGCTTCCAGAGATACACCCGTCGCCCGAAAGACACCCAAAGCTACTCCGGGATACCGGAGAGGGATCAGGACATCTCCAGGCGATCCAGATTCCACGGCAAACTACGCCACCGCCAAGAACCTCAACGGAATGGGATGGATCCCGGTATCCTTTCCCCTACCTAGGAACTAGTGCGCCTGTGGGAGAAATCCCAAAGGCCAAAAAGAGGAAGGGCAAAAGGGAGGGGTGGGGAGGAGGAGGAGGAAAGGAAAAAGGGGAGGATGGGGAGGATAGGATAGGGGAGGGGAGATTGGGGGGTAATTAGGTTCGGTCTGAGGAAGAAGACTGACAGGTCTAATTCCTCAGACCAAGAGCCTCTTTACCACGCCTAGGAGCCCCCCTTGAAGAGGGGGGAGGGTGAGTAAAGATTGGAACTGTAATGGACTGTACCAAGGTAGGGGTGGACGGAAGGGTGGAGGGAACTGGAGAAGCGTGGAAGGGGACAGAAGAGGCAGAAACCTGGGAGGTGGCTGAAGAGGAAGAAACTTGGGAGGGAACAGGGGAGGAAGGTACAGTACGAGGAGGAGGGTGAACCTCTACACTTGTAACAGAGCCAGTGAGAGGGGAAGAACCAGGTACAGGGACAGGGAAGGGAAAATGAGGAGGTGGAAGGTGGGTAGGAGGTGTTAACGGACCTTTTTTTGACTTTTGAGAAGCAGAGGGACGATTGGGAGGAGGTGTCATACGAGATCTCGTCGCTACTGAGGCTTGTGAGAGAGAACACGAAGAAGCAAGATCAGACTGAGACATTGAAGTAGGGACGTCTGAGCCGAGGACAGCAAAAGAATTAGCTACAGGAGTGACTATGGGAGAGGTAACCACAGAGGTGGGTGCAGAAGATGGGATACCAGATGTGGGGGGACGTTTTGAAACACAGGAATAAGAAACACGATTCACTTACATAGGTGGTATATGCTCTGTTTTTTATATCTCTCTCCTTCTCGGGCATTATCTATTCCGGATATTGCCTTTCTTGTTTCGTCATTACCGCCACCGATTCTGTTACTTGGTGATTTTAATGCCCACCATTTCCTCTGGGGGAGGGTCTCACTGTGATTCCCGTGGCATTCAGTTAGAGGCTTTTCTTGCCACCCACCCCCTCCATGTTTTAAACACAGGTACTCGTACCCATTTTGATCCTCGGACTCGTACCCTCTTGCATCGATCTCTCAGTCTGCTCTTCCTCCGCCGCATTAGACTTCACTTGGTCTGTTCTCCCGGACTTACATGACAGTGATCATTTCCCAATCATTCTTACTTCCCCTTCATATTCGCCACCTCTTCGCACCCCACGCTGGCAATTTGATCGGGCAAATTGGAGCCTTTACTCACACCTAACAGTTTTTAAAGAGGTTCCTTCTTCGTCCTCTATCGATGAGCTTTTACACCTCTTCTCGTCCTCCGTTTTCCCCGCAGCATCTCATTCTATACCCCAAACTTCGGGCAGGCATTCTCAGAAATGCGTGCCTTGGTGGTCTCTTGCTTGTGCTCGTGCAGTACGTTTGAAACGCGCTGCATGGGGCAGGTACCAGTACAATAGAACCACAGAGAGACTCTGTGATTTTAAACAGAGGCATGCGATCGCTCGCCGTGTCATCCGTGACGCTAAACGCACTTGCTGGCAAGATTGTCTCCACCATCACTTCTGCTTCCTCTGAGTGCAGTCTGGAAAAAAGTACGAAAACTGAGTGGTAAATATTCTCCTGACCCGGCTCCTGTTCTGCGGGTTGCCGGTGTTGATATAGCAAACCCAATAGATGTTGCCAATGAAATTGGGAATCATCTGGTCCGTATTTCTCAGGGACTCCATCTATGCCCGTCATTTCTTTCCTCAAAGTCTGCTAGAGAGTTAGCACCCTTGGACTTTTCTTCTCTCAGAGAAGAACAGTATGATGTGCCTTTTACACTTCAAGAACTGGAGGCAACACTCTCGGCTTGTCGATCATCGGCAGCTGGGGCCGACGACATTCATATTAGTATGCTACAACATTTACATCAGTCAGCCCTTGCAGTCCTATTACGCCTTTAAAATCTTATTTGGTCACAAGGAGTTCTTCCACAGCTGTGGAAATCCGCCATTGTTCTCCCTTTCCGCAAACCAGGCACTACGGGACATGAAACCTCCCACTATTGTCCCAATGCTCTTAGCAGTGCAGTTTGCAAAGTAATGGAATGCTTAGTAAATAGACGTTTAGTGTGGTATTTAGAGACACAACAGTCTCTCCACTCGTCAATATGGCTTTCGTAAGGGACGTTCTACCATAGACCCCTTACTACACTTGAATACCTATGTTCGTAATGCCTTTGCGAATAACCACTCAGTTATTGCCATATTTTTTGACCTTGAGAAGGCATATGACACAACTTGGAGGTATAATATTTTAGCCCAAGCCCACTCCTTAGGCCTTCGAGGCAATCTACCATCCTTCCTTAAGAACTTTTTAACTGACAGGCATTTCCGTGTTCGGGTTAATAATGTGCTCTCCCCGGACTTTATCCAAGCTGAAGGTGTCCCCCAGGGATGTGTTCTGAGCACAACACTTTTTCTCCTTGCTATTAATGATTTGGCCTCTAGTCTTCCATCAAATATTTGGTCATCACTCTATGTTGATGACTTCGCTATTGCCTGTGCAGGCGCTGACTGTCACCTCATTACAGTTTCTCTCCAACATGCAGTTGACCATGTTTCCAATTGGGCCACCACACGTGGGTTTAAATTTTCCAGCACTAAAACCCACCAAATTACTTTCACTAGACGCTCTGTCATCTCCGATCATCCTTTGTACCTCTATGGCTCCCGTATCCCTGAACGTGATAGTCAAGTTTCTGGGCCTCCTCTTTGATCGTAGGTTATCCTGGAAACCTCACATTACCTCTCTGAAGGCAACTTGTCACAGCTGGCTGAACCTTCTTAAAACCCTTGCTCATCTTTCATGGGGAGCTGATCGTCGAACCCTCCTTCGCCTACATTCCACCCTTATCTTATCGAAACTTGATTATGGTGACCAGATCTATTCAGCTGCATCTCCTGCTACTCTCTCTAGCCTTAACCCCATTCACCACCAAGGATTACGTTTATGCCTTGGTGCTTTTCGCTCTTCCCCTGTCGAGAGCCTCTATGCAGAAGCGTACGTTCCATCCTTATCTGATCGCCGTGATGCCCATTGCCTTCGCTACTAAGTACGCTCTCATGATCTCCGCAATCCTTCCATTTATGGAATGGTCACTGATATTAGTAGACATTCTTTATTTGTTCGCCGCCCCTGTTTACTCCGTCCCTTCTTTCTTCACCTTATTCGCTCTTGTCTTCTCTTCAATTACCACCTTTCTATGTACATGTAGCATCTCACTTTTCCCTACCCCTCTGGGAAGTTCCAGCTGTTCGAGTCTGTTCTTTCTCTCTCCCTTGCTCGAAAGCCCAACTGTCTACAGTCGCTTCCCGCTCTCATTTTCTTGACCACTTTCACTCTTTCTCATGCCATTGCTGTGTACACAGATGGCTCTAAGTCTTCTGACGGCGTAGGATTCGCAGCATTGTTTCCGGACAGCATCGTACAAGGGCATTTACTATCTTCGGCTAGTGTTTTTACTGCTGAATTGTATGCCATCCTTACAGCACTTATCCATATTTCATCTATGCCTGTGTCATCATTTGTGGTTGTCTCAGACTCCCTTAGTGCTTTACAGGCTATACAGAAATTTGATACACCTCACCCCTTAGTCCTCCGTATCCAACTTTGGCTACGCCGCAACTTTACCAAGCATAAAGATATTGTTTTTTTGTTGGGTCGCTGGTCATGTTGACATACAGGGCAATGAACAGGCAGACACTGCTGCACGGTCAGCAGTACATGACCTACCAGTTTCATGTAGAGGTATTCCATTTACGGACTATTTTGCTGCAATATCTTCCCAACTTCACACCCGTTGGCAACAACGTTGGTTTACTATGCTCGGCAACAAACTTCAATCTATTAAACCGAGTATAGGTTACTGGCCGTCTTCTTATCACCAGTGTCGAGGTTGGGAGACTACTCTCTCCCGTCTTTGCATTGGCCATACTCGTCTTACTCATGGATATCTCATGGAGAGGCGCCCTGCTCCTCTCTGTGAGAATTGCCAAGTTCCATTATCAGTCAGCCACATTCTGTTGGACTTTATCAACTTTATCAACGAGCATGCAGAATTTACCTCCGTCGTCGTCTTCGCTCTGCTGCTCTGTCTTTACCTTCCCTTCTCGCTGATGGACCTACCTTTCATCCAGACTCTCATTGACTTTTTGACAACAACTGACTTACTTCACAAATTCTGATACCTTCAGCCCTTTCTACTTCAATCTCTTGCTACCCTCTACCCCCGTACTATCCCCTGCCCTGCCGTTTTCTGTAACCTACTGATCATTCCTCCTCCCTTCTGCCATCCAATACCCTCGCTTCCTTCCCTACCCTGCAGCGCTGTATAGCCCTTGTGGCTTAGCGCTTATTTTTGATTATAATAATAATACTGTGAAAAGCTCTGTTCCACAAGGCACAGTACTCGCTCCCATCTTGTTCCTCATCCTCATATCCGACAGACAAGGATGTCAGCCACAGCACCGTGTCTTCCTTTGCAGATGACACCCGAATCTGCATGATAGTGTCTTCCATTGCAGACACTGCAAGGCTCCAGGTGGACATCAACCGAATCTTTCAGTGGGCTGCAGAAAACAATATGAAGTTCAACGATGAGAAATTTCAATTACTCAGATATGGTAAACACGAGGAAATTAAATCTTCATCAGAGTACAAAACAAATTCTGGCCAAAATAGAGCGAAAACCAACGTCAAAGACCTGGGAGTGATCATGTCGGAGTTTCTCCCCTTCAAGGACCAAAAAAAACATTGTATCAATGGGCATCTGCTAGAAAAAATGACAGGATGGATAATGAGAACCTTCAAAACTAGGGAGGCCAAGCCCATGATACTCTTCAGGTCACTTGTTCTATCTAGGCTGGAATATTGCTGCACACAAAACAGCACCTTTCAAGGCGGGCGAAATTGCTGGCCTAGAAAATGGACAGAGAACCTTCACGGCGCGCATAACGGAGATAAAAACACCTCAATTAGGGGAGCGCTTGAGGTTCTAAAACTGTATTCCCGGGAATGCAGGCGGGGAGAGATACATGATTATATACACCCGGGAGGGACTAGAGGGACTAGTACCGAACTTGCACACGAAAATCACTCACTACGAAAGCAAAAGACTTGGCAGACGATGCAACATCCCCCCAATGAAAAGCAGGGGTGTCACTAGCACGTTAAGAGACCATACAATAAGTGTCAGGGGCCCGAGACTGTTCAACTGCCTCCCAGCATACATAAGGGGGATTACCAACAGACCCCTGGCAGTCTTCAAGCTGGCACTGGACAAGCACCTAAAGTCGGTTCCTGACCAGCCGGGCTGTGGCTCGTACGTTGGTTTGCGTGCAGCCAGCAGTAACAGCCTGGTTGATCAGGCTGATCCACCAGGAGGCCTGGTCACAGGCCGGGGCGCGGGGGCGTTGACCCCCGGAACACTCTCCAGGTAAACTCCAGGTCGTCAGTGTATAAGTTCACTTGTAGCTGCTTGCATTGTCTTTTCTTGTGTTTATTTGAGATGTCAAATATCAGTGTAGTTTCGTTTTGCTTTATTATATTTTCATTTTTGTGAATTGTAGCGTCATCCTGTTGCCGCCTTTGCACTGTAAATGCCTATTTCTTAGTCAATGATAAGACCCCGTGGTAGTCGCCCAAATTAACGTATTGTTGTGCTCTTTAAGGCACCCGAGTTCTTAGATTAAGTCTTGGATACGTTGTGTGTTGGCAGGCGGAAGCCAAGCCTAGTTATATGCCAGATGTAGTATCATATTGTATAATACGTGATTGCTTGTATGTGTAATTTTGTGTGCTATTTTTGTCATTATTTTTGTATAGTCTTTATATTTTCCAGTGTTTTGATTTTATTATTTATTATACAATGATAATCTTGTTAGTGCCTAGTATCTCGTTGACATACTAATTGATGCACTCGTATATATTTTGTACCTGAATGTTTAATAAAATATAAAAATTACCATGATCTGTAAGGATTTAATTTTAAGAATTAATCTAAGTTTGCCCGAAATGCCTAGCCATGCTAAGTGTCCTAGTGCCCCCCTCTGTAATTAGTATTTTATAACATGTAAACCACACAATACCCAAAACCTGTAAACCCCACATTGTAACCCTTATAGAGAATAAACTTGAATACTGGCATAATAACATACACTAACGTAGTACAAAGATTTGGTCACTAATATCAGTCAGACTCTGTAATGTTTGCGTCATGAATGAAGTTTGCTAGTTCATTTTCATTTGTAATATAGTACACACGGCCTACATTTTTTCTTACTAGAATTTGTTCATCACATACAAAGCACTGGTGAATTTTATTATTCTCACGTTTTTTTTCTCTCTGTACAGGAGGTTCTGTCGTTTTCTCGCGACACTCATTTATGTATATATAAACCATACCCCCGGCCGGGATTGAACCCGCGGTCATAGTCTCAAAACTCCAGCCCGCGGGTTCAATCCCGGCCGGGGGTATGGTTTATTTGCAATCGTGTCATTACGATTTCTTAAGTCATGTTTACGGCAGTGAAGGGACTTGAGCTAGAGTTCGTCACGGCCACGCTAGCTGGAGATTCGTCTGTAAAAACTTGCATTTGTGGTCACAGAGGTGCCTGTGCTAACTTTCCTATGGTGTAGAAATATACCTAGTTGGATGAATCTTATTGTGGCTAGCTGGTCTAGTGGCTAGCGCGACGGGCTGGAGTTTTGAGACTCTCTGACCGCGGGTTCAATCCCGGCCGGGGGTATGGTTTATTTGCAATCGTGTCATTACGATTTCTTAAGTCATGTTTACGGCAGTGAAGGGACTTGAGCTAGAGTTCGTCACGGCCACGCTAGCTGGAGATTCGTCTGTAAAAACTTGCATTTGTGGTCACAGAGGTGCCTGTGCTAACTTTCCTATGGTGTAGAAATATACCTAGTTGGATGAATCTTATTGTGGCTAGCTGGTCTAGTGGCTAGCGCGACGGGCTGGAGTTTTGAGACTCTCTGACCGCGGGTTCAATCCCGGCCGGGGGTATGGTTTATTTGCAATCGTGTCATTACGATTTCTTAAGTTATGTATATATCTTTTTTTGCTTTAATAGATGAACTGAACTTGTTAGATCTTTTTACTGTCTTGTGTGTGAAATCTAAGCATAACACTGTTTTCTCCCTTGGTTCCCTAGTAACCATGATTTTTATTTCCGACACTGGCACATTAACATGTAGGTGGTCTTGTATGATCTGAAGAGTAGTAGCTTTACAGTTGGTATAGTTTAATTCACTAGGAAAGAGTGGACTGTTAATCACTACTGCATCAGCTAGCTTATTGTGGAAAATACTGTATATATTTTCCAGAAATTCAGTAATTATATGTAAATAGATGGCCATACTGTATTTAATAATATTTGTCATAGAAAACGGAAAGCCTGCGTCTGCGCAGACGAGACTCGCCATCTTGGTTTTGAATTGGATACAACGTTAATGTAAAGGGAAGAATTTTTCGTGCTCTAGAGGTTAAAATTGGATTGACACCTCTCAAATAGGAGGCGAAGTTGTTGGATGTGCATTCCTGCATAACTTGAGATATCAGACGACTGGACAAGACAGCTCCATGAACCTCAGATAAGCTCTCTAGATTTGTGTATAATTCTGGCCAGTGTTTTCATAAATTTAGTTAGTGAGGTTTTTCTGAGTATGATACAACTTAATATCCAGTCAAATTGGTGAGTGATATTAAGATGTATTTTCCTTCTGTTATGTATATGTGAATTTATATATAATCATTTTTTAATATACAGTCCACAAATTTATATATTTACCAGTATTCCTGGTGTATGTATATTTCATTTAATTAATAGGTCCAGAGCAACTTGGTTATGACAGTGGTAGGTATCGAAGGGGGACATTTTTTGCGACCTAGGTGTCCCAAATTCCTACTTGTCTATGTAATATTGATAAATAATAATTATCTTTGTTATCATTTACTGTTATGTACATAATTACATTTAGATAAATGCAATTTTCCACACTTATCTTGCTCTGTTTTATCTTGGTAAGCAAAATATTTGTTCAATTGGGTATCCATGTTTATTTCCTAGTCTTTGACGGCATCTTCAACCTTCGTGTTTAGGGAAGTTATCTGATCTGTACGGCTGGTTATGACTGCTTGGAGGGTCTTGCCAAAATCTGACATGCCAGTTGATGTTAGCTGTTGTTCAAGGCTGTTGATCTTATTCTCAAGGTGAAGTAACTTAGATTCATGGTTTATTATTGTTGTGTGAAGTCATATTTTCAGTACGAAGATTCTAGTTATCCACCGTTAGGGTGATGTATTTTAGTGTCAGGATCATTAGTCATACCTGGGAGTGTATCAGATGGGTTAAATCCTATGAAGGCAGTAGAGGTAGAGAGGGAGTCGGTCACGGTAGGTGTTGTAGTCGAGTCGCCTTGGTTAGTGGGTGAGGGTGAGTTGGCCATGTTGTTGATGCGTCGCTCTGTTTTTTTAGTTTAATATGTTTATTATGCATCCCATACCCATCCTGTGGGC
>NC_069439.1:35753746-35776588 GCF_026875155.1 Cherax quadricarinatus | reverse complement strand
TTGGCCAAATATTAATGTGATTGAATGGAGTATGATAGTGGGAATCAGTAGTTCCCAGATTTTCGCTTAGCAGATTACTATGGGCTTAGAGAACACTTATCATCTGTTGACTGGGGTAACGAAGAGAGCTATCAATATGACAGTTTTCTGAACACAATACATGCTGCTCAAAGAACATTTATCCCTTATAAAGAAATTAGATCAAATACAAATGACCCAAAATGGATGAATAATAGGCTGAAATATCTACTAGGGCATAAGAAAGGAATTCATAGGCGTATCAAAAGAGGCGAGGGTCATCTTATGAATCAGTATATTGACATTAAGAGGGACATTAAAAAGGGGATAAGAAAAGCTAAAAGGGACTATGAAATTAAAGTTGCTAGGGATTCTAAAACTAATCCAAAAAGTTTTTTCCAGGTATATAGAACAAAAGTCAGAGATAAGATAGGTCCCCTTAAAAATAACTATGGGCATCTCACTGACAAAGAATGAAATGTGCTCGATTTTAAATAATTATTTTCTCTCGGTTTTTACACAGGAAGACACTAATAAGATACCTAACTGTTGCATATGTGTCTTACCTAACAATATTCCGGTAATTAATTTTTATAGTGGGCCAGAAGAAGATAAATTATGTAACATCACAGTCACTAGTGAAATGGTTATGAGGCAGATAGACCGACTGAAGCAAAATAAGTCACCGGGTCCTGATGAGGTTTTTTCAAGGGTTCTAAAGGAATGCAAAATGGAAGTCTGTGAACCATTAACTAATATTTTTAATTTATCTCTTCAAACAGGTGTAGTGTCTGATATGTGGAAGATGGCTAATGTGATTCCTATTTTTAAAACAGGGGACAAGTCGTTACCGTCAAATTACCGCCCAATAAGCCTGACCTCAATTGTAGGCAAATTACTAGAGTCAATTATAGCTCAAATTATAAGAGGCCATCTCGATAAGCATAGCTTGATTAATGATACTCAGCATGGATTCACAAGAGGCCGGTCTTGTCTAACTAATTTATTAACTTTCTTCAGTAAAGCTTTTGAGGCTGTTGACCACGATAAAGAATTTGATATTATTTACTTAGATTTTAGTAAGGCATTTGATAGAGTTCCGCACCAGAGACTGTTGAAGAAAGTAGCAGCTCATGGCATTGGGGGAAGAGTGCTCTCATGGATCGAATCATGGCTCACAGACAGGAAGCAGAGAGTGTCCATAATGGGGTTAAATCCGAGTGGGGATCGTAACAAGTGGCGTTCCACAGGGATCAGTCTTGGGCCGTTGTTGTTTATAATATATATCAATGATCTGATGAAGGAATTACTAGTGATATGAGCAAATTCGTCGATGACACGAAGATAGGTAGGATAATTGATTCAAACGTAGATGTTAGGGAACTTCAAGAGGATTTAGACAAATCTATTCTTGGTCAGAAAAGTGGCAGTTTTGCAGTAAATGTAGAAAAATGAAGGTTCTGAAGCTGGGGTGCCCAAACCCTAGACTTATAAGTTAAAAAATTTTAGAATTTAGCCATACGGGTTTGCAAAAAGGACTTGGGGGTTATGGTAAGCAGAAAATTTTAAAAACCAAGCAGCAATCCAAAGGGTTTCTTTAAAAAGGCAAATGGGTTTACTGGGATTTATATCAAAAAAGTGAAAAGCAACAGAAGTCCAGGGGTCTTTATTTGCAGCTTTATACATCATTAGTAAGGCCTCCCTAGATTATCCGCTCGGGTTTGGTCTCCATATTACGGGGTTTGGGAAAAAAATTCGTTAAAAAAACATTCAGGTAGGAAAACTAAATTAATACATCCCTTGAAATCTTCCTTATAAAGGGAAAAGTTTGAAGACTTTAAGTTACTTTCCCCTTTGGGTTAGACGAAGAATGAGGGGAGACCTGATCGAAGTGTAAAAAGGGAAGATGGTATTAAAAAAGGGGATTTAACAAGGCTTGGGGAATTCTCCAAGAGAAAAACCCCCCGGGTTTTGGTTTTAAAAATTAGATAAGTTTGGGATTTGGGAAAGGACATAGGAAAGTTTTGGGTTTGGGAAATATGGGAGTTGATGAGGGGAAAAAGTCTACCTATTTGGGTTATTGAGGTTGGATTTTGGGTAGTTTAAATTTAGGTTGGTTTAAGTACATGAGGGGGGGGGTTGGTTTTGAGTGGGACTTGCACATCGGAGTTTTTTCTTGGGTTTGGTTTAAAAAATTTGGGGGTTTGGGAAAAATGTTTTTTTTTGTGGTATGAATTGTAAAGGGGCCTGCGTAGTATGGGCCAACAGGCCTTCTGCAGTGTTCCTCCTTTCTTATGTTCTTATGTTCTTAATATCATTGGTCACAGTCAAATGCTAACCTGCACAGGACAATTACCCGGCCAGGCACAAAGTTCACTAAAATAATACTGCTAAAGGAAGTTTCAGACTGGTGACATCATCACGGTACTTTTCTCGGGTGGTAATTGTATATAGAATAAGCCACAATACTGTGGCTGGAACAATGCACAAAAAAATCCGCACATGGGAGAAGGAAAGTTGATGACGAAGTTTCAGGTCCAACTTGGACCATTGACAAGTTTCACTGCAAGAGAAGGAGAGCAGGTCAGAATATATACGAGAGGGGCAGGGTAAGAACATAAGAAAGGAGGAACACTGCAGCAGACCTGTTGGCCCATACTAGGCAGGTGGCCCGGTGGCCTGGTGGCTAAAGCTCCCGCTTCACACACGGAGGGCCCGGGTTCGATTCCCGGCGGGTGGAAACATTTCGACACGTTTCCTTACACCTGTTGTCCTGTTTACCTAGCAGCAAATAGGTACCTGGGTGTTAGTCGACTGGTGTGGGTCGCATCCTGGAGGACAAGATTAAGGACCCCAATGGAAATAAGTTAGACAGTCCTCGATGACGCACTGACTTTCTTGGGTTATCCTGGGTGGCTAACCCTCCGGGGTTAAAAATCCGAACGAAATCTTATCTTATCTTATCTTATCTTATCTTATCTTACAATTCATCCCACTAACAAACATTTGACCCACCCAATTTTCAATGCTACCCAAGAAATAAGCTCTGACGTGCAAGTCCCACTCAAATCCAACCCCTCCCACTCATGTACTTATCCAACCTAAATTTGAAACTACCCAAAGTCCTAGCCTCAATAACCCAACTAGGTAGACTGTTCCACTCATCAACTACCCTATTTCCAAACCAATACTTTCCTATGTTCTTTCTAAATCTAAACTTATCTAATTTAAATCCATTACTGCGGGTTCTCTCTTGGAGAGATATCCTCAAGACCTTGTTAATATCCCCTTTATTAATACCTATCTTCCACTTATACACTTCGATCAGGTCTCCCCTCATTCTTCGTCTAACAAGTGAATGTAACTTAAGAGTCTTCAATCTTTCTTCATAAGGAAGATTTCTAATGCTATGTATTAATTTAGTCATCCTACGCTGAATGTTTTCTAACGAATTTATGTCCATTCTGTAATATGGAGACCAGAATTGAGCTGCATAATCTAGGTGAGGCCTTACTAATGATGTATAAAGCTGCAGTATGACCTCTGGACTTCTGTTGCTTACACTTCTTGATATAAATCCCAGTAATCTATTTGCCTTATTACGTACGCTTAGGCATTGCTGTCTTGGTTTAAGGTTGCTGCTTACCATAACCCCCAAGTCCTTTTCGCAATCTGTATGGCTAAGTTCTACATTATTTAACTTATAAGTGCTAGGGTTATGGACACTTCCGAGCTTCAGAACCTTGCATTTATCTACATTGAATTGCATCTGCCACTTTTCTGACCAAGAGTAGAGTTTGTCTAAATCCTCCTGAAGTTCCCTAACATCTACGTTTGAATTAATTATCCTACCTATCTTCGTGTCATCGGCGAATTTGCTCATATCACTAGTAATTCCTTCATCAAGATCATTGATATATATTATAAACAACAACGGGCCCAAGACTGATCCCTGTGGAATGCCACTTGTTACTGATCCCCACTCGGATTTAACCCCATTTATGGACACTCTCTGCTTCCTGTCTGTGAGCCATGATTCGATCCACGAGAGCACTCTTCCCCCAATGCCATGAGCTGCTACTTTCTTCAACAGTCTTTGGTGCAGAACTCTATCAAATGCCTTACTAAAATCTAAGTAAATAATATCAAATTCTTTATCGTGGTCAACAGCCTCAAAAGCTTTACTGAAAAAAGTTAATAAATTTAGTTAGACAAGACCGGCCTCTTGTGAATCCATGCTGAGTATCCTTAATCAAGCTATGCTTATCGAGATGGCTTCTTATAATCTCAGCTATAATTGACTCTAGTAATTTGCCTACAATTGAGGTCAGGCTTATTGGGCGGTAATTTGACGGTAACGACTTGTCCCCTGTTTTAAAAATAGGGAAATTACATTACCCATCTTCCACATACCCAGACACTACACCTGTTGAAGAGATAAATTAAAAATATTAGTTAATGGTTCACAGACTTCCATTTTGCTTTCCTTTAGAACCCTTGAAAAAACCTCATCAGGACCCGGACTTATTTTGCTTCAGTCGGTCTATCTGCTTCACAACCATTTCACTAGTGACTATGATGTTACATAATTTATCTTCTTCTGGCCCACTATAAAAATTAATTACCGGAATATTATTAGTGTCTTCCTGTGTAAAAACCGAGAGAAAATAATTATTTAAAATCGAGCACATTTCATTTTCTTTGTCAGTAAGATTCCCATAGCTATTTTTAAGGGGACCTATCTTATCTCTGACTTTTGTTCTATATACCTGGAAAAAACTTTTAGGGTTAGTTTTAGAATGTCTTGCAACTTTAATTTCATAGTCCCTTTTAGCTTTTCTTATCCCCTTTTTAATGTCCCTCTTAGTGTCAATATACTGATTCATAAGATGACCCTCGCCTCTTTTGATACGCCTATAAATTCCTTTCTTATGCCCTAGTAGATATTTCAGCCTATTATTCATCCATTTTGGGTCATTTCTATTTGATCTAATTTCTTTATAAGGGATAAATGTTCTTTGAGCAGCATGTATTGTGTTCAGAAAACTGTCAAAAGAAGGGAGAGATAATGGTAATCGATTCACATTCGTCGCTCAACCCCGGGGACGAGCGGACGTGCGCTGAGCCTGTCCTCTACTGTCAGCCGGTGACAACTTGATTTTCACAAAATGGCGCAGCAGGCAAGACGCCGGGTTAATACTGTCAGCGTAGAAGTGGTGCGTGGGGCTGTGTATGCCCACTCAGCTCAAGTTTTACTACCAGCCATCATCAGGGACACATACGGCATTGCAAATGAAGAACTGTATGGTGTGGCCTTGAACGGAGGATATCGGATTTTTGTGAAGGTTCGCAATGCTAGTATATACGAAGTCATAGTCGCCAGATTCCGGAATCTTTATGTGCCAGTATATCCTGCTGTGATGGTAAGGCTACATGATGTGTCCCACCATTATATGTGGGTGAAGATCAGGAACGTACCCTTCGAGGCTGATGAGGCAGACCTGCGTGCCATGTTTGAGAAGTTTGGGACAGTTCACATGGCGACATTGGGGAAGTGGAAGGAAGGATCAAATGTTGGGATGCCTGAGGGAAGTTTCTCATTGAAAATGACATTGAGGCATCCCATTCCTTCCTATGTCTACCTTGACGAATTCAGGACTCAAGTGATGGTGACCTATGCAGGGCAACGACGTACTTGTCACTTGTGCAGTGCCTACGATCACATTGCTGTCTGTTCAATGACAGGGTTCACAGGCGGATGATCAGGAGGCATCGAAGAAACAGGAGATGATGGAGGAGACACGACCTGAGTCGCCTCCTTTGCGCAAGGCTTGTAGTGTGGAGGTCGACGAGGCTGCCTTAAGGGAGGAAGAGTGTGTAACTCTTCCGGGGGAGTCGAGGCAGGCACTGGAGACTGGAGGTAAGGTGCCACTTGGTGAGGATAGGGCCATGGAGGCCACCATTGACTTAGTCCTCCATTACCTGTTAGGGACCCTAGGTGAGGTCTCCATTGAGGGGCTTGTGGGTGCCATGGATGCTGCAGTGGTTCCAAGTGGTGCGAGGGGGGGGGGCATGTCAGAGGCCCAAGTTGATGCTGGTTTGCAAATTGGTACTGTGGTGGCAGAAATGCACGAGGATGGCTTCCGGGAGGAGGCTGGGAGGAAGGCTCGAGGGTCATGGAAGAGAGCAGCCATGATCTTGGATGTGGACGATGTGCTCACTCCAGCACAGCATTCAGGTAAAAAGGTTTGGGTGGATGTGGAGGACCATGGACCTGGGGGTCCAGGGGCAAGGGACCTGTGAAAGGAGATCCCAGAGGGGTGCATGAAGACCAAGGACATATTAGGAGGAAGGGGGAAAGGGGTGTTGCAGTGTGTAAAGGAAAACCTCCTTTGATGGCTTCAAGAGTCTCTCTATAAATATTAATAGACTGAGAAACAATAGGAAGTGTGTATGGTTTCATGAGCTTCTCATTAGGTATGGTGTAGATGTAGTGTTTGTGCAAGAGCACAACCACAAGCCGGGTTGTATGTTAGTGATTGAGAGGTACACTGTATATGCGGCACACTCAACGAGATTGAAAGGAGCGGCTATTTTGGTGAGGGAGGCTAGCCCGTTTACTGTGCATCATTGTGAGGGGGGGAGGGGAGGGTTATACGAGTGGACGGGACGTGGGGAAGGGACAAGATATCCTTTGTGTGTATTTATGGTCCGGCGGAGGGGGACAGGTGGGTTAAGAATGAGTTTGTATATGTGTTGGTATATCACCTAAGGTCGCTTCCAGCATTAGCTGTGGTGGGAGGTGACTGGAATTGTGTCATACATTGTAGGGATGTGGAACCTAGGGGGTCGGGATATTGTTTGGCGTTTTGAGGAAGCTGTTAACCGGGGTGGGGTTGGTGGATGTGGGGGGGTGCAGCATGGGAGGTGGAGCACACCTTTGTGAGGCAGGGGTATGTGGCGAGGCTGGACAGAACATACGTAACGAGAAAAGCAGTGGTTCAGAGAGTAAGGGTCTTGGATGTGTTTTTTCAGATCATAGAGGTGTTTTGGTGGAACTGGGAAGGGAGGAATGGCCGAACAGGTATAAGAGTTATTGGAAATTGAATGTTTGGTTACCTCAAGATGTCGAGGGGAGGGTCTTATTTGCACATTTGTGGAAAAGTTTGTGGGACGGGGTGAGTATCAAGGGAGATGTGTTGAGCTGGTGGGATACAATGGTGAAGAAGAGGATTCAAGAGTTCTATGTTCATCAGGGAAGCCATGAGAATCAGCTGGCTTATGGGCTTATTAGGTATCTTGAGGGGCAGTTAAGGGAGTATTATGAGAGAGGAAGGGGGGTGGAAGCCCCAGTGGCAGACATAGAAGGAGTGAAGGAACGACTTATGGAATTGCAAAATGAGTGGTTCGATGCAGCAAGGGTTTTAGGGGGGTTAGAGGAGGTCATGTGGGGTGATAGACTGTCGGCGTGTGTCCTGCAAGGGCAGGCACGTCGGCGTGTTGCTATGGAAATGGTAGGATTGAGGGTCCATGAGGACATTGAAGGGTATAGGGTGGGGCAAGAGCTGGTTACAATGGAGGGGATGGGGGGGTATGTCGATGCTTAACTTAGTGCATATATGTGAAGTGTGGGTGTGAGTGGGGGGCATTAAGGGCAACAGGAGAATGCGTGCAGTGTGTGCTTGACAGAGACGACAGCTGACAGTTACAGGGGACTATCGTGGAGGAAGAGGTGTGAACGGCATTAAATTAATGGGTATGAGACGGGGTAAGGTGCCGGGAATAGATGGGCTACCTGCTGACTTTTATATACAGCATTGGGGTGTATTGAAAGACTTTTTGGTGCACTTGTTTAATATCATGAAAGAGTGGGGTGTGTTGGGGGAGTTGCAAGTGACAGCACTTGTAGTTTTGGTGCCAAAGGGTGACAGTCGGTACACAGTGAGGGATTATCGAATGATATCATTCATGTGCACAGACTACAAACTCTTTGCAAAAATTTTGAGAAACCATATTAAGAGGGACATTGAAAAGGTAAGAGTAGGGGCCAATATGGGATATCGGGGAGATCAACGTATGAGGGGCATGGGGTTATTAGAAGGTTTATTGAATGTCCACATGAGGGGAATGAGGGGTATTAGCGCTGGATTGGAGGGCGGTGTATGACAGTGTCGAGAGAAAGGCTTTGTGGAGAATCATGAGGTGGCAGGGGTTTGGGGAGGAAATTGTAAATTGGGCACATACTTTATATCAGGGAGTCGGAATGTGTGTGCAGATTAATGGGAGGGTGGGGTCACATGTGCAAATGAGCAGGGGATTGAGGCAGGGATGCCTGTTATCACAAATATTATTTGCATGTTTACAGAATCCTTTGTATAGGGCAGTGGAAAAGTGCATACGGAAGGGGGTAAGGGAAGATCTAAGTGGCGGGAGACCTGGTATCATAGGATGTTGATGACACGGCTGTCCTAGTGAGTGGGAAGGAGGGATTGGAGGGTCTGGGGAGGGTCGTGGATGTTTTTGGGGTGGCAACAGGTATGGCAGTGAATGTGGATAAATCAAAGCTCATGAGATTAGAGGATTGGTATGGGCGAGAGGGTTGTGGGTGAGGGGGTGAGGTGGTGTGTTGTGGACTGGTTGAAGATTTGCGGTGTCGTGTATATGGGCGATGCACAGATGGTGAGGGAGGTTAATTCAAAGGGTGTGGTAGATAGAATGTTGGGAAGATTGACAGGGTTGCGGCCGACACATCTTATGCTACACCAGGGGGTCATTGTGGTCAGTGTGCTTATATTTAGTAAAATATGGCTTGTGGCAGCACTGTGCCCTTTGGTATATGGGGATGTCTGGAGATTGTTGGGTAGGGTTTTCCATTTTATCAGGGGTTCGGGATGTGATTGGTTGAGAAGGGAGGTGGTAACACTTCTGGTGGCCAAGGGAGGGCTGGGGCTAATTCACTTGGAACGAAGGTTGAAGAGTGTATATGTGAAGCACGGGTTCCTACGGGTTCGTGGGGAGGGGGGTGGAGGGTTGAGGATGGTGCAGGAAGATATTCGAAAATGGTGAAGGGGACGGGATTTGAGAGACTGTGAGGAGTTGTTGCGTGTGTTAACGCTTATCAGAGATCCGAAGAACATGTGGGTAGGGTCCATGGAGAGGAAGCTATGGCCTAGGGTGGCTGTGGCAGGGGTGTACCCGATGCACGCATTTGGGGTTGGTTAAAAGGGTTATGTATCCGGCCATGCATGAGGGAGGTAATGTATAGGTTTCTCCACAGAATCTTGCTGTCAGGGGTCATTTTACGTAATAGAGGAATAAGGGAGGGTGGGGAGAGTCAGGTTTGTGGGGTAAATGAATCGACTTTTCATATAGTTTATTTTTGCGAACGCCTAGGGGTTGTGAGGGAATGGCTAGGGGAAGTGTTTCGGTATGTGGGGGGGAGAAGGGTTGTCGGTTTTGCGAGCGCTCAGTTTAAATGTAGGTGGGGTAGGGGTGAAGGCTCAAAAGGCAGTGGCTTACTTAGTGGTTGATTTCGTTTTTATAAAAGGACCCCAATGGAAATAAGTCACTCTGTCTGACTTTTTTGGGTTATCCTAGGTTCTCTACACATATGCTGCTATGTATGATAATTCTATGTAACTGTATTTGTGTATACCTGAATAAATTTACTTACTTACTTACTTACTTAATCATGGGCAATGAGAGAAAAAGGGGCGGAGGAACGTAGGTTGGCCATAGCAGCATCCTTTTATAGAACAAAGTGTCACAACAGGGAAATATATGGTAGGAGGTGGGAGAGGGATTTCTCGGAGGGCTATAGAGATTTCCAATTGAGAGATTAATGGATTTTATAGATTGTCAGGGGCATGAACGGGCTGGCCTCCCCCGGGGGGGGGAGAGATTGTGTGTTGGGGTGTGTCGCAGAGGCTGATTGTGTGTGTGGAATTGTTAGTTAGAGGGGTATTGGGGGAGGGGGGTTTTGAGTGTGGCATATTAATGTGTGTGTTAAGTTTCTCTTATAGCATTAACGTCATTTTTTTGGCGATGCAATGTTATATTTTGCATATACTGTGTGTGGCAATATTGCCTGAAGAGGTAATGGCATTGTAATTTGGAGGTTTAATCCTATTTGTTACATGTACTTGCACCAACTTTTGTTCCAGGTGCTTTGCACTGCATAGTGTTGGGGCTGAGATTCTGAACGGTGTTAAGAGACATGTGATAATTTTGTATTTAATGTGTGTGGCATTATTGTTTGTCACTGGTGATCTGAAGGTTTCAGCTTTCGACTTGAGAGTTAATAGCCTCGATGCACGTCAGATGGTGTAAATGAATTTGGGCAACCGAGGCGTGTTACTATTGTTTTTGTGTTATGGTGTGCATTCCGCACAGAAGATATTTGTTACTTATTTCATGTTTATACTTTATGTTTTATTGTACTGTTGTCAATAGCACTATGTATGTCCATAAAATGTATTTTTGCAAAGCCGTAATAGAGCTTGAACTTTATAGTAGTAGCATTATTATTAATGTTTATTATTGAAAGTGTATGTTCTACGTGTAAAAGCTCACATGTTTTTTTTTTTTTTTTTTTGAGATGTAAAGTTTCACACTTTTGTCGTAGTAGTTATTTTGTATGTTTTTGTGACGTGGGTGTTCTTATTCACCATTGATTTGTAAATAGCCATTGTTAAGTCACTGATGGGATCAGCACAGTTACCTAAATTAATGTTTGATTATTGTTGTGATCATTTAAGTGTGTGAATGATTTGGATGTATTTCTAGATAGGTGTGTGTTGGCGGGGGGGGGGAACCCCCAGTTTTTGTGTATGCGTCAGCTATGTTACCACTTTGTATAATGCGTGATAGTGAATGGTATGTTTGTATTTTGCGTGTTAGTTCCACAATACCTCTTGTATGGTGTTTCTAATTTTCTGTACTCGAGTTGTGACGTTTAGTGAATCTTGTTCATATCCAGTATTGTTGTATTGTTTACTATATTTTATACCTCTTTGTAATTTTGTAAGGTTTTAAAAAATATATAATAAAAATGGTAATGAAAGTTAAACAGCAGCAGTACTAACAGTAGCAGTAGTAACAGCAGCAACAGTAACAGCAGAAGCAGCAGCAGGAACAATAACAGCAGCAGCAGTAGCAGTAGTAACAGCAGCAGCAGCAACAGTAACAGCAGCAGCAGTAGCAGTAGTAACAGCAGCAACAGCAGCAACAACACCAACAATAACAGCAGCAGCAGTAGCAGTAGTAACAGTAGCAGTAGTAACAGCAGCAACAGCAGCAACAATAACAGCAGCAGCAGTAGTAACAGTAGCAGTAGTAACAGCAGCAACAGTAACAGCAGCAGCAGCAGTAGCAGTAGTAACAGTAGCAGTAGTAACAGCAACAGCAGCACCAGTAGCAGCAGTAGTAGCAGCAACAGCAGCAGTAGCAGCAGTAGCAGCAATAGCAGCAGTAGTAACAGCAACAGCAGTAGTAGCAGCAGTAGCAGCAGTAGCAGCAGTAGTAGCAGTAGTAACAGCAACAGCAGCAGTAGCAGCAGTAGCAGCAGTAGCAGCAGTAGTAGCAGTAGTAACAGCAACAACAACAGCAGCAGCAGCAGCAGCAGTAGCAGCAGTAGCAGCAGTAGCAGCAGTAACAGCAGTAATAGCAGTAGTAACAGCAACAGCAGCAGTAGCAGCAGTAGTAACAGCAACAGCAGCAGTAGTAGCAGCAGCAGCAACAGCAACAGCAGCAGTAGCAGCAGTACCAGCAGTAGTAGTAGTAACAGCAACAGCAGCAGCAGTAGCAGCAGCAGCAGCAGCAGCAGCAGCAGTAGCAGCAGTAGTAGCAGTAGCAGCAGTAACAGCAGTAGCAGCAGTAACAGCAACAGCAGCAGTAGCAGCAGTAGCAGCAGTAGTAGCAGTAGCAGCAGTAACAGCAGTAGCAGCAGTAACAGCAACAGCAGCAGTAGCAGCAGCAGTAACAGCAACAGCAGCAGTAGCAGCAGTAGTAGCAGTAGTAACAGCAACAGCAGCAGCAGTAGCAGCAGTAGTAACAGCAACAGCAGCAGCAGTAGCAGCAGCAGTAACAGCAACAGCAGCAGCAGTAGCAGCAGCAGTAACAGCAACAGCAGCAGCAGTAGCAGCAGTAGCAGCAGTAGCAGCAGTAACAGCAGTAGTAACAGCAACAGCAGCAGTAGCAGCAGTAACAGCAGTAGTAACAGCAACAGCAGCAGTAGCAGCAGTAGCAGCAGTAGTAACAGCAACAGCAGCAGCAGTAGCAGCAGTAGTAACAGCAACAGCAGCAGCAGTAGCAGCAGCAGTAACAGCAACAGCAAGCAGCAGTGCAGCAGCAGTAACAGCACAGCAGCAGCAGTAGCAGCAGTAGTAACAGCAACAGCAGCAGTAGCAGCTAGTAGCAGCAGTAGTAAACAGCAACAGCAGCAGCAGTAGCAGCAGTAGTAACAGCAACAGCAGCAGCAGTAGCAGCAGTAGTAAACAGCAACAGCAGCGAGTAGCAGCAGTAGCAGCAGTAGTAACAGCTACAGCAGCAGCAGTAGCAGCAGTAAGTAAACAGCAACAGCAGCAGAGTAGCAGCAGTAGCAGCAGTAGTACAGCAACACAGCAGCAGCAGTAGCAGCAGTAGTAACAGCATACAGCAGCAGTAGAAGCAGTAGCAGCAGTAGTACAGCAACAGCATCAGCAGGCAGCTAGCAGCAGTAGTAACAGCAACACAGCAGCAGCAGTAGCAGCTGTAGTAAACAGCAACAGCAGAGCATGGTAGCAGCAGTAGTAGCAGTAGCGCAAGTTAACAGCAGTAGTAAAGCAACAGCAGCAGGGAGTTATAGTAACAGGCAACAGCAGCAGTTAAAGCAGCAGTAACATCAGAGCAGCAGTAGTGACAACAGCAGCAGTAGCAGCAGTAGCAGCAGTAGTAACAGCAACAGCAGCAGTAGCAGCAGTAGCAGTAGTAACGCAACAGCAGCGTAGCATCAGTAGCAGCAGTAGCAGCAGTAGCAGCAGTAACAGCAGTAGCAGCAGTAGTAACAGCAACAGCAGCAGTAGCAGCAGTAGCAGCAGTAGCAGCAGTAGTAACAACAACAACAGCAGCAGCAGTAGCAGCAGCAGCAGTAGCAGCAGTAGCAGCAGTAGTATCAGTAGTAGCAGTAGCAGCAGTAGCGGCAGTAGCAGCAGTAGCATCAGTAGCAGCAGTAGTAGCAGTAGTAACAGCAACAGCATCAGCAGTAGCAGCAGTAGCCGCAGCCAGGGCCGGATTAAGAAGTCTGTGAGCCCTAGGCTATTCAGATTGGCGGGGCCCCTTAGAGTTACGGGTAAGCAAAGCGACCCTTCCAGCTTGGGGGTGGGGGGGGGGGGGGTCGGTGTGAGCCTGTTTAAGGTCTAATTAAATACATTCTTGGCTATTTAGATTAAATTTAATAGGGAAAGTACATCAAGACAACCAACCATTTACAACACCATTTATAACTTTCTTGTTAAATCAATGATTTTTAAGAGAATAAACTCAAGACAGCTAGTACTACAGATTGGGGCTATTAAATTTGTGACACATGTACTATATATTCAGCATAACCACTACGCATTTATTCCCTTTTTTAATCACTGACCATTTTGTTATCATGATCATGCATAAGACTATCAAATCATATAAATCAAGAAGTAAGAATTGTTTATATTCACAGGCACTTTTTTAAATAAACTTTTTTTATTTCATATTGGCAAAATCATCAATTATTTTCTGAAAATCAATATTTCTTGTTAGATGATCAATGGTTCAACAAGGCTAGGACAAATTTGTCTTGCTCATTTTTGAACGGAGCTGGTTTTTCACTTTTTTGAAAACAGAAATTTGACGTTTCTTCAATTTAGCTGGAAGTGTTTGGTTTAAAAGCGTTTACACTATTTAATTAGGGAAGGTTTTGAGTTTACCTGTTTCTTAAATGTTTCAAAGAAGCTGACGGGCGCACATTTTTCAGGTGGAGTTTTAATCTGATTCATTTTACCCAGAAAAATTAACTAATTTCTTCAACAAATGTGTCCTGAACATCTGCTGAAAGGTGTTGTTGCAACTTTAATGCAGCTTCTTCAATTCTGAAATCTGGCATAGTAGTAATTTTGAACAAAAATCCAAACTTGTCATTGAGATTCTGGTAGATTTCTTTTCTTTCACCAATTCTGTAATCAGTGAATCCAGAATGACGAATTTTTGTAGCTGTCTTACATTTCTGCCTTGGTAGCAACACAATTTCATTGTCTGGCTCTTCAAAATTGCGTTTCTCTTCCTTGCCGCTGATGATCAGCCCGGTAACTGTAGTCTTTCCACCAGCAGTTTAGCTTTTCTTCAAACATTTCAAAAGCTTCATCATTGCGAAGTGGCTTAAAATTCCACTAAGCCTGCATAGAGGTTAGCACAAGTAGCCATTTCAATTTCAATTTTCGGAAGTGTCTTGTTCGTGGCATTTAACCGTTCCAGTATACTGTCCCAAAGCACACAGAGTAAGGCCAATTCAAATTCTTCCAATTTTTGATGCTAAGCTGGCTGCTTCGCTTCTTGTAGTTGCTGTTGGTCTTTCATCCTCTGCTATTTGGATCAAGCAGAACGTATTTCAGCAAAGCTGTCTTTCAAAGCATGTGTTGCATCATGCTGCGCTGACCACCTTGTTGTTGATATGATTTGATGACACCCCCATGAAAGGTTGACTTGGTATACTCCACCGATGCGTTGAAGCAGAGAAAAAATTAAAGAGTGCTTGTAAAAGTCCAAAAATGAAAACTGCAGCGACACAACACCGCAGCACATTTACCCAACAAGATTAAGAGAATGTGCTGAGCAGGGCACATATTCAGCAGTGGGTTTTATTTGCTTGATACGGGCTTGGGAATCCATTATATTTTACCCGACATGTTACTTGCATTGTCGTAGCTCTGGCCACGGCAATCCATAATGAGAGATCATGTTCAAGCAGAGTATCCAGTACTTTCATTCATCATTGTTTCCCATCATGGCCTGAAAGAGGAATGAATTTTATAAAGCGTTCTACAGGCTTACCACTGGAGTCGACAAAGCGAACAATGAATGTCAATTGATCTGTATGTGAAATATCGGTGTTGAATCTACACTTATTGCAAAGTATTTTGCGTTTTCACAGCTGCTATGATGTTTTTGAGGACCTTCTTAGTCATCAGTTCAATAAATTCATTGCATATAGTGATGACATGTAAGATTTCAGTGCCTCTTCTGCATTCCCAAGGGGGTGACACGTGATTTGCTAAGAATGGATCGAATTGTGCTAACATTCTATGATCCTAGGAAATTTTCCATTGTTTTCCGAACAAAAACCTCATTTTTCCACGGAAAGCAAGTTTCCCCTTTTGAGCTAAGAATTTTAAAAACAGCAACAACTCTTTCTAGAACTTTTCTCCAATAGGTGCTCTCTTTTTCAGTTTGATTTTCCAAATGAGAATCCAATAAGCCTTTTTTCTGTGCACGAAATACACTGGCTAAAATGCAGCTCCCCTGGGGTGGTGCTGTTTTCATGTTCCTCGAAACGCTTGGAATTTTTCCAGTCATTGAAACCCCTGTGTAAAGGTATTTTCTTTGGTAGAAAATAGCTTGCATGCTGAACAGTACACTTTTCCTGAGCTTTCAGAGTATACCATCCATGATCTTTTCACAGTTTTTTGAATTGCAAGCTTCCTATAAAAACATAGATGACTTTAACAACGACGACTTCCATCATCATAAATCCTTGCTGATTTCTAAAGTCAATGTTCAGAGTTTGACTGAAGTTTTTGCAATGGAAAGCATTATGTTTGAGAATCTGGATTACATTTGGCCATGAGGCAGGATCTTTTAAGACAAATCTGTGGATGAAATGTCCGTTGAGACATTGAGAGGAGACACAAAAGAAGTAGATGCTGGCTGAGAAAATAATGGAGGGAGGGGTTCCTGTATGATCTGACGTATCTGCAGATTCAAGTGTACTAGTAAAATCAGAAACTGTTTTCGTGAGCATGTCTGTGATCTTTCTGCAGTTCCTACATCTTTCTTTTTCTGTTCTTCTTCTTGAATTTTCTTCTTTCTTTTCTGTGAGCCACTCGCATAAAGAACGTCCAACATCACGTTCACGAAAATGCCTTAATGAGGGTGTATCACTGTCTGTAATCATGCAAATACAAATTTTCATTATCAATTATTATTAATTTTTTAATTATTATTTTTTTTTCTGTCAATTGGGGGATATTGGCCCTTGTAGCCCCCTTTCCTCTGGCTGTGCTCTAAAAATTCAAAAACGTTTTCCAGAAAGGAGTCATTTACAGAACTTTTACCATAGATTAGGTTAGTGATTTGGGCTACGAATATTTTACTAATTCATCCTCCTTGATCTCCAATTTACTTAAACAGAAAACATACTGAGTCCAAGAACAATGCACAATGGTATTTAATTTTTACCATTTTCATAACTAAACTAATCATTATGTTTTGCATGAATATGGCCTACACCATAGATAAGGACATGAGAATTAAAGAATTTCAGGGACAATTTTCAGTTTCACCCAACCAACGATTTTCTGATGTGGTTATGTGTTTCTGGGGAAATATGTAGTAAATTAATTGATGTTCTACATCCTTCCGTCGCAACTTGAAAACTAAGCATTTGCGACGGAAGTGATGTAGAACATCAATCAATTGAGATCTGTTATTGAAAGATTTAAAAACTTAAAGACAGGGGCAAAGTGCTTTTAAAACCTACAAACGGAAGTCAGTTTGCGTTTTTAGGTTTTTCTTTATTGTATTTTTACCAAAAATGCGTCTTTGCTGGTCCATGCGTTTTTTACTGGTCAAGTTTAACCCTATCAGGTACCTCCCTTAACATTTAGAGGCGAAAACAAACATTTATTCCATACACATAAATGTCTATCAACAACACTTCAGTTAATTTGTCACAGTACAAGTCTAGATAACGTGTAATTACTACAGAAAATTGGAGAGGAATCTCCCATACTCACCCATTAGCGGGAAAACACAGCTGTTCTGATGTAAACAAAGGCGTGTTGAGTGTTGCCATCTATGGTTAGGTTTATTTATTTTTATTTTATTTCATTATTTATTTTTGTTTTGATTAATTTTTAAAAATCAATTTTACTCTCCAAACACTTGAACTTTTTAGGTAGGGACCCCTTTGCACTTGCACCATGTGCGCAGTCTTGGATGAGCCCCTGAACCCCTTGGACCGCGGGGCCCCAAAATGCGCGGGGCCCTAGGCAAATGCCTAGTTTGCCTATGCGGTAATGCGGCCCTACTACTGCTGCTGCCAGCAGCAGCAGTAGCAGCAGTAGCAGCAGCAGTAGCAGTAGCAGCAGTAGCAACAGTAGCAGTAGCAGCAGTAGAAGCAGTAGCAGCAGTAGTAGCAGTAGTAACAGCAACAGCAGCAGCAGTAGCAGCAGTAACAGCAGTAGCAGCAGTAGTAGCAGTAGCAGCAGTAGCAGCAGTAGCAGCAGTAACAGCAGTAGCAGCAGTAGCAGCAGTAGCAGCAGTTAGTAGCAGTTAGTAATAGCAACAGCAGCAGCAGCAGCAGTAGCAGCAGTAGCAGCAGTAGCAGCAGTAGCAGCAGTAGTAGCAGTAGTAATAGCAACAGCAGCAGCAGTAGCAGCAGTAGCAGCAGTAACAGCAGTAGCAGCAGTAGTAAACAGTGGAAATAGCAACAGCAGCAGCATGTTTGCAGCAGTGGCAGCAGTAGCAGCAGTAGCAGGCAGTAGCAGCAGTAACAGCAGTAACAGCAGTAGCAGCAGTAGCAGCAGTAACAGCAGTAGCAGCAAATACAGCAGTAGCAGCAGTAGTAGCAGTAGCAGCAGTAGCAGCAGTAACAACAGTAACATCAGTAGCAGCAATAGCAGCAGTAACAGCAGTAGCAGCAGTAGTAGCAGTAGTAACAGCAACAGCAGCAGTATCAGCAGTAGCAGTAGCAGCAGCAGCAGTAGTAGCACCAGTAGCAGCAGTAGCAGCAGTAGTAGCAGTAGTAGAAGTAGCAGCAGTAGCAGCAGTAGCAGCAGTAGTAGCAGTAGTAACAACAACAGCATCATCAGTAGCAGCGGTAGTAGCAGTAGTAACAGCAACAGCAGCAGCAGTAGCAGCAGTAGCAGTAGCAGCAGCAGCAGTAGCAGCAGTAGCAGCAGTAGAAGCAGTAGCAGCAGTAGTAGCAGCAACAGCAGCAGCAGTAGCAGCAGTAGTAGCAGTAGTAACAGCAACAGCAGCAGCAGTAGCAGCAGCAACAGTAGCAGCAACAGCAGTAGCAGCAGTAGCAGCAGTAGTAGCAGTAGTAACATCAACAGCAGCAGCAGTAGCAGCAGTAGCAGCAGTAATAGCAGTAGCAGCAGTTTGTAGCAGTAGTAACATCAACAGCAGCAGCAGTAGCAGCAGCAGCAGCAGTAGCAGCAGTAGCAGCAGTAGCAGCACTAGTAGCAGTAGTAATAGCAACAGCATCAGCAGTAGCAGCAGTAGCAGCAGTAACAGCAGCAGCAGCAGTTTGTAGCAGTAGCAGTAGCAGCAGCAGCAGTAGCAGCAGTAGCTGCAGTAGCAGCAGTAGCAGCAGTAGCAGCAGTAGCAGCAGTAGAAGCAGTAGAAGCAGTAGCAGCAGTAACAGCAGTAACAGCAGTAGCAGCAGTAGCAGCAGTAGCAGCAGTAACAGCAGTAGCAGCAGTAGCAGCAGTAACAGCAGTAGCAGCAGTAGCAGCAGTAGCAGCAGTAACAGCAGTAGCAGCAGTAGCAGCAGTAGTAACAGCAACAGCAGCAACAGTAGCAGCAGTAGCAGCAGTAGTAGCAGTAGTAACAGCAGCAGCAGCAGTAACAGCAGTAGCAGCAGTAGTAGCAGTAGTAGCAGTAACAGCAGTAGCAGCAGTAACAACAGTGACAGCAGTAACAGCAGTAGCAGCAGTAGTAGCAGTAGCAGCAGTAACAGCAGTAGCAGCAGTAACAGCAGTAGCAGCAGTAGTAGCAGTAGTAACAGCAACAACAGCAGCAGTAGCAGCAGTAGCAGCAGTAACAGCAGTAGCAGCAGTAGTAGCAGTAGCAGCAGCAGTAACAGCAGTAGCAGCAGTAGTAGCATAGTAACAGCAACAGCAGCAGCAGTAGCAGCAGTAGCAGCAGTAGCAGCAGTAACAGTAGTAGCAGCAGTAGTTAGCAGCAGTAGTAGCAGTAGTAACAGCAAACAGCAGCAGCAGTAGCAGCAGTAGCAGCAGTAGCAGCAGTAGCAGCAGTAGTTGCAGCAGTAACAGAAACAGCAGAAGCAGTAGCAGCAGTAACAGCAGTAGCAGCAGTAGCAGGGAGTTTAGTAACAGCAACAGCCCGCAGCAGTAGCAGCAGCAGTAGCAGTAGTAGCAGTTAGTAGCAGTAGTAACAGCACAGCGAAGCAGTAGCAGCAGTAGCAGCAGTAGCAGCAGTAGCAGCAGTAGCAGCAGTAGCAGCAGTAGTAGCAGTAGTAACAGCAACAGCAGCAGCAGCAGCAGCAGCAGCAGCAGTAGCAGCAGCAGCAGCAGTAGCAGCAGTAGCAGCAGCATCAGCAGCAGTAGCAGCAGTAGTAACAGCAGCAGTAGCACCAGCAGAAGTAGCAGTAGTAGCAGTAGTAACAGCAACAGCAGCAGCAGCAGCAGCAGCAGCAGCAGCAGCAGTAGCAGCAGCAGCAGCAGTAGCAGCAGTAGCACCAGCAGTAGTAGCAGTAGTAACAGCAACAGCAGCAGCAGCAGCAGCAGCAGCAGTAGCAGCAGTAGCACCAGCAGTAGTAGCAGTAGTAACAGCAACAGCAGCAGCAGCAGCAGCAGCAGTAGCAGCAGTAGCACCACAGTAGTTGCAAGTAGTAACAGCAACAGCAGCAGCAGCAGTAGCAGCAGTAGCAGCAGCAGCAGCAGCAGCAGTAGCAGCAGTAGCACCAGCAGTAGTAGCAGTAGTAACAGCAGCAGTAGCACCAGCAGAAGTAGCAGTAGTAGAAGCACTACTGAAAGTGAGAGCAGAAGCAGTGGTGGAAGCAGTAGTAATGGAGTAAGGTTGCAGCATTATCAGTGAGAGCAGAAGCAGTGGTGGAAGCAGTAGTAATGGAGTAAGGTTGCAGCATTATCAGTGAGAGCAAAAAGCAGTGGTGGAAGCAGTAGTAATGGAGTAAGGTTGCAGCATTATCAGTGAGAGCAGAAGCAGTGGTGGAAGCAGTAGTAATGGAGTAAGGTTGCAGCATTATCAGTGAGAGCAGAAGCAGTGGTAGAAGCAGTAGTAATGGAGTAAGGTTGCAGCATTATCAGTGAGAGCAGAAGCAGTGGTGAAGCAGTAGTAATGGAGTAAGGTTGCAGCATTATCGTGAGAGCAGAAGCAGTGGGGAAAGCAGTAGAATGGAAGTAGGTTGAGAAAGTGGGAGGAGCATGGTAAAAGGAAATGGGGAAGGTTGCCATTACAGTGAGAGCGGAGGAAAAAATTTGGGGAAATGAGGAAATGGGGAAGGTTGCCCATTAAGGGGAAAAAAATTGGAAAAATATTTTGGGAGAAATTTAGAGTAATGAGAAATGGGGGAAGAGTACCATAAGAAAAAACGAAAAAGTTGGGGGAGCTACGGGCCCCATTGAAGGGGACACTGGGGGGGCTACGGCCCATTGGAAACACGGGGGAAGAAAACTGCCCTTTGGGCACTGTGGGAGAGCTACGGCCTTTTTGGAAAAATGGGGGGAGGGTGGGGCCCATTGGGAAAAAACCCTGGGGGGGAGTAGGCCCCATTGGAAACCTGGGGGAGTAGGGGGCCCTTGAAAAACATTTGGGGAGCTACTGGCCCTTGAAACCGTGGGAGAGATGGCCCTTGGCACGGGGGAGACCCTTTGCCCCCCCCCCCGGGGGGCCCCCCCCCCCCCCCCCCGCCCAAAAACGTTCACCCCCCTAAAAAAAGGGGGGTCGGCCCCTTGGCCGGGGGGTACTGGCCCATTGAAAAACCTTGGGGGGTCGGTTTGGCCGTAGGGCTCTGGTTGGCCTGGGGGCCGGGCCCCATTTGAAAAACCCTGGGAGGGAAATGGCCTTGGAACAGGGGGAGACCCCTTTGGGAAGAACACGGGGGGGTTGGGCCTTGGGAAAATGGGGGATCCGTTGAGAAAGTGGGAGGGGTTGGGCCGGGGGAAAAAACGGGGGGGGGTTATGGCCCCATGAAAAAAAAAACCTGTGGGAGAACTAGGCCCCTTTGGGAAAAAACTGGGAGAGCTAGGCCCCTTTGGAACTGGGGGTACTCCCCATGGGCCCCCCATTTTGGGGGAGGTCTGGTCTTGGCACGTTGGGGGAGTAGGCCCATTAAGAAATTGGGGGGGAGAGTTTCCCCCCCCCCCCCCCCCTGAAAAAAATTAAAAACCCAAAAACATTAATATTTTAAAAACCGGGGGGCTCCCCCCCGAAGAACACTGTGGGAGAGCTCGGGCCCCCTGAAGAAAAAATGGGGGAGAGAGGGCCCCTTAAAGAACATGTGGGAGAGCTCGGGCCCATTAAAGGAACACTGTGGGAGAGCTACGGCCCCATTAAAGACATGTGGGAGGCTACTGGCCCATTGAAGAAAACACTGTGGGAGAGCTAGGGCCATTGAAGAAACTGTGGGAGAGTACTGGCCCATTGAAGAACATGTGGGGAGCAACTGGCCCATTGGGGAAGGAAAAAATTTCCCCTTTGGACAAAACCTCCATATGACAAAAACCCTCCCCAGGCAAAAATGAAAATATAGGAACGGTTAGGGGTAAGGGAGGGGATGAGTAAAGTCGGTCAAGTCGCGAGGTTCGGGGGTTTTTAGGGGGATTTTACATTTAAGAGAAAAGAAAGCCCCTTCCCAGGGCAAACCCAATACTAGGTTCATATTTGGAAAGTTGTGTATAAGGAATGCTTCAACAAGGTGGTGACTGTGAAGACTAGAAGGTAGACAGTTTTCTGGGATCTCTAACATATGACAGAATAGAGCATTGTTACTGCAGACACGTCTAACACTTCTTTTGTGCTCTTTAAGTCTGTTAGAAAGTTAACAGCCAGTTTCTTAAAGTATAAAGGGGGAAAACAAGAGGGACGAATGAAGCAGACTCCGGAAGCATCAGTAGCAGGAGGAGAAGTACGAGCTAGAGTACTATGAAGGGCATTAGTTTGGCGAAAAGTAAGTTTAATATCTAAAGAACGGAAAATTTTGTAAGATATAGGAGACCGGAAATACAAGGAAGGTAAAGAACAGCAGATTTCACTGGAGAAGAGGAATTTGGGACAGAAAAAAAACTCGTTTTGCATTCGACCCTTTTAGGTATAAAACGAAAGGGCCGCCAAGGCGAGGAACGAAATCGAAGTGGAAAAAATTTTGGTCAAGACACGAATCTACATCAGTCGATATAAACTTACCCAAAATTCCTTTAAATCCCTTTTTACAAAAACAAATTGGGTGGCTGTTATAACGCGAGGTTTCAGTACCCCAAAAAAGCTGAAAATCTAGCTCTCTAACCACGCATGCGCACTTTCTCGTCTCAACCTTCTTGATGTATGAGAAAATTTTCAAGTGAACTTTTGGTCTTCCAAAATTTTTTCATCCTCCCCTTTGATCTTTAGTTTTCAGGGTTTTGTCCCCCCTACCGTGCTAAAAGGGATTTTAAAACTCAAAACTGGTTGATATGTCCCTTATTTCCCCCAGAGGGTCTGTTCTTTTGTTTTGCCCCTTGTTGGCCCAACTCCTTCCCGTCCTGGGAAATTTTCTCCCGCTTTCCAGAATGAAGAAAAACGGGGCTCTCCCGTTCCCCATATCCTCTAGCCATTTTTTTTTTTTATTTT
>NC_069439.1:35734936-35753246 GCF_026875155.1 Cherax quadricarinatus | reverse complement strand
ACCCCTAAAAAAGTACAGGAACTTTCAGGCGCGCATAAGGAGATAAAACACCTCAATTACTGGGAGCGCTTGGGGTTTCTAAACCTGTATTCCCTGGAACGCAGGAGGGAGAGATACATGATTATATACACCTGGAAAATCTAGAGGGACTAGTACCGAACTTGCACACGAAAATCACTCACTACAAAAGCAAAAAGACTGGCAGACGATGCACCATCCCCCCAATGAAAAGCAGGGGTGCCACTAGCACGTTAAGAGACCATACAATAAGTGTCAGGGGACCGAGACTGTTTCAACTGCCTCCCAGCACACATAAGGGGGATTACCAACAGACCCTGGCAGTCTTCAAGCTGGCACGGGAAACAAGCACCTAAAGGCAGTTCCTGATCAGCCGGGCTGTGGCTCGTACGTTGGTTTGCGTGCAGCCAGCAGCAACAGCCTGGTTGATCAGGCGCTGACCCACCAGGAGGCCTGGTCCACAGACCGGGCCGCGGGGGCGTTGACCCCCGAAACTCTCTCCAGGAAAACCCTCAGGTAATAGACATGTGGCTCCTCCTGCATGATGGAATGATGATAGATGGACTGACTTGTGTCAATCTCCCTAAGTCTTAAGTCAATAAAGTTCATTTGAATAACAAAAAGGCACAATACCGTGACTGGAACGATACACAAATAACCCGCACATAAAAGACAGAAGCTTACGACGACGTTTCGGTCCGACTTGGACCATTGACAAAGTCACACTAACAGGGGAGGAGCAGGACGGCTATATATAGGCAGGAAGAGGTGGAGGTAGTAGTAGTGGTAGTAGTGGTAGTAGTAGTAGTAGTAAAAGGGAATTGTATATAATACCGACAGGATGAAATGACACACGCACAACACCCGGGCATCCTCACCGTAGACGTCTCGCCATCCAGCCAGCCACTGGAGGGCGAAAACGTCCACAACAAAGACAACCAGACGCCGCACATGTGTCTAATTTCATCAGTAGTTGTAGTAGAAGAAGAAGGGGTAGTGGTAGTGGTAGTGGTAAAAGTGGGAAAAAAAGGGGAAGACGAGCCAGTCAAATACAAAGGAAGGGGAGCACTGCAAGAGAGCTAGAAACCACAGAGGGAGAGCAAACGCACCGAGGTGCGTGAAAGGGGAAGTGGTGAAAAAAAATAAAGAAGGAACAGAAACACGAGACAGGAGAGAGAAAAGACAACCCAGAGGAGAAAAGGAGAGAGGAAAGGGGAAAAAGGAAGAAGAAAAAAAAAGAAGAAGAAGAAAAAATGAGGAATCAGGTTAAGTCACGGGTGTTTCTGAAGTTTGGAGCATTTTACAATGTAGTGGGAGAGGAAGGCATCTACAGAGACGAAGCCGGGCTAAGGTTCATACAAGGAAAGTTGTGTATAAGGAGGATTCAACTAAACGGCGACTGTTCGAGTTGGAAGTAGGGAAGACAGTTTTAGCAGAAGACCCGTCAATAGGATGGCTATGATCTCGACGTGACAGAAAAGGCATTGTTAGTGTCGGCAAGCCTAACACTATTTTTGTGCTCCCTAAGTCTGTTTAGAAAGAGAACGACCAGTTTCTCCAAAGTATTTGTGTAAAGTTCATTGAAGTTCTTTTCGTATTATTGTTCTCAAACTGCTAAGCGACAACCCCAAAATTGTAATCTACCCCTCTTTGAAAGCATACAGCTTAGCCAATTTATAGTTCTATCATGCATCGAAGCCCAATGTGAGAGGAACCCAACAGCATGTGCACTTGACCCCACTGTCCAAAAATCTTCCCCATATCTATGTCTGGTTTGAAAAAAAGCATCCCACAATTTATATTTAAATAATTTGAGAGATTTAGGGGTTGCCCAGAAAATTTCATTCCCAATTAAAAGTGTAAACCCCTTAGATACAGGGAAAACACATTTGAGTGCAGGAGAAATGGCAAACAGTTTTTTTAAGGGTAGGGCCCCCAGATTTGTTTCCTTTTTGCCCCTTTTTTTATGAAGCCTTGTCTTTTGTGACAACAGAAAGCACAAACCACCCGGGCCCCAGTGGACTGGTAAAACAGAACCATCGAGGGTAAAAAATTTTGTGAAAGTTGTTCTGGTGGGGGCCAGCCCATCCACCGTGGAGAGGGGGGACTTTCGTCGTTCCCGTCTTAGTGGCAACTCTGAACAGGTTGCTCGAAATTTTACTTGGGTTACCCTGAGTGTTTTACCAGAGCTGAGAGGAGATTTTTGGTTTTTGCAGTCACTTCGACCCCCACCCCATAAAGAGGGAAAGGCCCGGTTTTGCTTGCTTGCTTTTTTCACCCCTCTCATCCCCCCCCCAAATCCTTCCCCACCCCTCCCCCCACCCATTTCAAAAACGGGCCCCACCCCACTTAACACACTACATCCATTGCTATCCTTCTGACTGTCCTATCTTCTTATTTTTCGGCAACTTGCTTTGGGATTTAAAACAAAAGGCATTTTGACCTTTGGGTTTGCCCGGTGGGTTTTTTTAAAAAACCCACCCGATCTTTCCCTTGGGGCCCCTTTCCCCCTCACTACTCGAGGGGGGCTATCTTGGGAAAGTGCCCTTTCCCTTAAGTCAGTTTGAAATGGGAAATGTTGGGGGTAACATTAAGGAAAGTTTCCTTTTTGTTAAGAAAACCCTTGCCAGATGCCCCTTTTCCTAGGCTTCATGGCGAGGATTCGTTTTAAAGTTTACGAAATTTGAGGGAAAAATCAAATGTCCATGAAAGCATTCCCCAAATTGTTTTTTGCTCTAATTTCAACTTTTTTTTTTTTTTTTTCCAGTGGATTTTTTTAAAAACCCACGCTGGAGCAGTACTCTCCTTTTTTCGGAAGAAGAGGGTTATTCAACTCCAAAGATTTTGTTTTGGATAAACCCTGAGGACTTTGGTGTTTTTCCCAATTGCACCTGACAGTATCAAGCTCGGAGGACTGTGTTTGTGGCCCAATAACAGTTTTATGAAACACACCCAATTTTAAAAAAAATTGTTGTTTAACTTTAATCCCCGGGGGTTTTCTGACTTAGGGTGAAAAAGCACCCCAAATTCTCGAATCACAAAAAACAATAAGGTAACAAAAAAAATTAATACTCGAGACCCCTGAGGAGGCCAAAACTTTGTTTTAAAAAAGGGCTTAAAATGTTTCAGTCCCAGATGAAACTTTGCCCAAAAATTTCTATGGAACGTTTTGTCAGTTTTGGAAAAATTTTTCCCAAGTTTTTTTGCTTTGGTCATAACAAAAAACAAATGCAGTACACAAGGGCAAATTGTAGCATTTGCCCCGGGCCCAAACTTCCCTATCGTGATTTTTCCAAAATAAAAATTCCCCAAAATGTGCCCTTTTTAATGGAAATCTTTTTTGCTGTTTCTGTTTTTTGTCCAAAAAAGAAAAAAGGAAATGCAAAAAAATTTTTTGACGCCAAAAAAATACCCACTTCTAAAAAGCCCCACCCCCAGGCACCCCCCAACCCCAGGGCCCCAAACTTCCTTCCCAGCTCTGCCGGGATCAATGGGACCCCTCGGGTCTTACCAAGGGGCCCAAATTTTTGGAAAATTCTGCCCCTCTTGGAGCCCCCCAAATCAAAACCCTCACTTCCCAACAGAACAACAAAAAAGGGGTTAAAGTCGCTTCTCTTGTGTCTCAGGTACCCACAGACGGGGAAAATAACGGGGACCCACAACAAATTTTATTTGGTGGCCAAAGACACAGCAGGTGGTGAATTAAACTTTGCTTTCGTTTTTTAAATGATCGTTAATGGCTAAGGGGATTACCCCCATCATTATCCTGAAAATGTTAAAGGGCCCATTATGACCCACCCTTTCTCAAAAACAAAAAAGTTGTACCATACTCTACCCCTAAAAAAAAAAGCCAAAATCACCCCGGGCCCGGGAAACGTCCTCTGGGCAAACTCAGGTTTTTCAATTCCTCTAAACCGATAAGTAAATACTGAAAAAACCAATGCCCCAGAAAGGGGTTTGCCTACTCTCTCGTTTATTGTAGTTAAACCCTTTTTAACAGGAATTTCCCCAAGGGTTAACTCACCTTCCCTATCTAATATTCACTTGGGGGCCTTCCACAGTCTCCCTTTTAACTCTCACGACCCTTTTGCTTCCTAAAATTGGGGAATGGGATCCCTTTCAGTTTTATGATGATGACTAAAAAACGGACTCAACAAATTTTCAAAAGACTTAACGTTTCTAATGAGTCTGTTAATTACTCCCTCTAGTGAAGATGATGGCTTTTTTAAAACACAAGCCCCAGCAAAAGTTCTCTCCCCCCCTTGGGCGAGCCCAGCGGGAAATAGTGAAAGATACAAAAACGGGAACTTTATTTTCCCGGCGTTCAAAAACGCAGTGTACGATGGGAAAAAAATAAAAAAATAATGGGGATTCCCAATCTTCCAACTTAATTTTTAAACATTTCTTTAATAAACCTTTACCTTTTTTGAGGTTAAATTACAAAACTATAATCCCGATTTTTTTACTTTTAAACGGGACAGCTGCAAGGGGTTGATAAAACATTTTAAAATTTCGTGGATACTGTACGTTGAAAACGAGAGGCCCCGTTTAGTGGTGAAAGCCTTTTGGGTTTTTAAATTTAAAGGATAACTTTTTTAAAAATATTCTTTGTGGAAAAAGATAACTTCTTGAAATAGAACAAACAACGTCGCAGGGAAAACTAGTAAAGGAACGGGTTTTTTTCCCCCGAGACACCCAATATATAAAAGTAAATTCCTCTACATAGGATTTTTAAGCAAAAATTTTCCCAAACAATACTAGGGGGAGATTTTAATGCTCATCACCCTCCCCTCTTTAATTTGTGGAGCTGGTATTCCAGGGGTTTGGCCCTTAAAAAGGAAAAAACAATTTCTTTAATATCATGACAGCTAAAAAACTTGTCTTTTTCAAGGCCCATTCTTCAAATCGTACATCGGGACCTCACCCCAGGAACACCAGTATTTACGCCCAAACGAGACTGTGAACATCTTCACTGTCTTTATACTCCTGGTGGAAATGTAGGATCGGGACCATATCCCTGTTATAATACAACTAAAAAACTTCTCCATTTAAAAATACCTTTTAACCCCTTTAAACCCAAATTTTAACACCCTAGGATTTGCCCCCTTTCAGGGCTTTACGGGGGTGAAGATGAAATTGTTTTTTTTGAAAATCTACCTTCCAGTGCAATTGTGATGAAAATCGGCCCCTGCAAAATTTCGAATAAATTGAAGCTCCCCAATGCAACTTGCCAATTAGTTTCCCAAAAAGTTTATCCAACAATAAAAACCCTATTTGAAAAATTAGAGAAAACTTTAAGAAATTTCAAGCGGGAATGTCGAAGGCATTTTAAAAAACGCGAAAACCACCGCGCTACACTGAAACCGTTTAAAGGGCCCGAATTAATTAACGTTGTAAACCCAACAAACGAAAACATAGGGAAAATTTCTGGGTTCTTCAAGCTAATCAATAAAAAACGGGGGAACCAGAAAAATTTTTTGGAGTAAGATCCGACAACTTTTGGGGGCCCAAAGGCACAAGGCTCCTAACAACCCAGTTCTTTCCCCCACTGAGGGGGATGATGAAGATGTTGAAATTAAAAATTGGGGCGATCCACAGGACCCGGGGAATTTTTGGGTGATGTTGGGGGGAAAAATTTCTCTTCACAATAAAAAGGGGTCAAATTTTTTTTAACATTATCGTTAAATAAATAATGGAGAGTTTAGAAACTTGGATGGGATCTACAACCACTACCCACCTCGATACTTCAACTTTGAAGATACCCCCCCCGCCCCTTTTAGACCCAATTTCATTACTAGAGTAAATAGGTTATTGGGGGAAAAATAGAAATAGGCCCCTGGGCCCCTCGGGGGAAAAAACAAAGAAAAAAATAAAGGGACCTACCTAGAAATTGCAAACGTCCCTTTGGGAAATATCTTTAATGCCAAACTTGGCCTCAGGACCCTTTTTTCCGCTGTTTTTAAGACTGCTAGAAAGATCTTTTTTGCTAAGCCAATTTAAAAATACCAAAAAAACTGGGAACTATAGACCTATACTTTACTTGAAGTCACTGGAAAAGTTTGGGAAAATCATTTTCCCAACCCGATTGAAATTTACTTTATAGAGGGTTTTATCCCCTTGTTTACTGAAAAACAATTTGGTTTTTTTTAAAACATGAGGTACCAAAACCCCTGCAATAAATGTTATTTTTTACATGTAAACAAGTCTAAAACCCGGGGGGGCAATCTTGCCTTAATTGCCCCCAGAGATGTTCATAAAGCTTTTGATAGCTTATGGGATGTGGCCTTTTTATACAAACTCCCTTGACCTACCAGACCCTAAAATGGACTTTTCTCAGGTTTAAATTTTTAATTTCTTAACCCCAAAGAAAAATTTATTCCCACCTTTTATGGCAAAATCGAAGAACCTTTTATAAGACGGCTGGTGTCCCACAAAGGGTTTTTGTCTCAGTCCACTTTTTGTTTAAAATTTTTGTGAAGACCCTTTCCCCAACCCGAGTTTAATGGGCACAATTGTGACAGTTTGCGATGATGTTATTTATGGGCGTTTTTATCAACTCCAAATAACAGGAAAATACAAGGGATGAGAGAGGATAGAAAAAATGAATATTGAAAAATTTGTTCCAAATCTTTAAATTGGGGGGAAGAAAAGGAGGGAAATTTCGTAAACCCGACAAGGTCCTTGTTAGCACGATAGGATGTTTTGCATCAACCATTGAAGGGTTTAAAAGGGGGAAACCTTTCCCTCAGAGGTACCCTGTAGCCATTAAAAACCCCAAAAAAGATCTTGGATATGAAATAGAAGGCTTTCTCCATCAACATCTCATGTAACTAAAAAAAACAAAAACAGGGCCCAAAACCCGGGCTTAGCAGGGTCTTTCGATTCAATCAAGCCCCTCAAAAATGTCCCAAAAAAAACTGTTTTAAAAAGATAATAAACCTATACTTTAATACCTTGTGTCCCAATGTCATTAAAAACAAAAACCCCAAAATGCCCACGGTTCCCAAAGGGGCCAGAAAAGGGGACTCTTCGATTTATTAAATAAAAGGAGGAGAGACAGAGTTAAAATGGGAGATTTACACCACAACAAGATATCAAATTTCCATAAATGTACGCCTTTACACCTAAAAAAAAAAAAAACTTTAAACAATGCAAGAATATACATGCCAGATAAAAAAATCCTATACCCAAAGGGTAAAAACCCCGATTACACCTCAATTTCTCCCCCCTTTAAAGGACTCAAAGAAGACTCTCCCACAGAGGGGGTTTGTCGTTTTATTTATAAAGTTTATTACCCCCGACCCCTGATTTTTGGGAAACCCTTTCCTGACGAAGAAAAATTGGTACTACCAGAACCCTTTTTGTTTCTGAAAAAAACATCGCCCCCCAAATTTGGGAGACATCTTAAATAACTTTTTAATGTAAAATTTTGCTTTTTACTTTTGTTTTGGGCACCCCATTAAGAAAACTATTGTCACGAGCTCAAAAAACTGGAGAAAATATTTCCTTTTGTCGTAAAAATATCCGTTGTTTCAATCGCGAAAAAAAAAAAAAGCAATTGCAAAATTTTTTAAAATTTAACCAATTCAGAGTCATGTACTTATATAAACCCATTATATTTTTGACTCTGATGGGTTAGTATTATTTCCTCTTAAAAAAAAAATTTTTTATCAAAATTTAAAAAACAATTTTTTAAAATTTCACCAAAGTGGTTGGGCCACTTACTTTTTTTTTCCCACTCTCTCCCCCCCCCCAACCCCCTTTTCCCAAAATTTCCATCCTTAAACCCCCCTTCTTCCTTTTCCCCCCCCTTTCCCAAAACTCGGTCATTAGAAAACGAAACGAAGGGTTTGTGTGACTAAGTTATCAATACGCTTAAGGCATATGTTTGGGGTTCCAAAACGAAGCTTTTGGGTTTTGTTTTAAGAAGAGTTTTCGGGGGGGAAAAGGAGGGAAAGGTAGTTTGGAAAGGGGTTTTTTAAAAAAATTTTTCCCTGGAGCAGGGGAAAAGTCTCTGTTGGGCCAACTTGATATAGATCAAAGTAGTTTTGGTTTTTAGCGGAGGTCGGTTTCCCGTTTTTCCGGGTCCATTTTGGGGAAAGGAAAGTTTTCCCCCTGTGAGGAAAGTTTGGAGGGCTTTTGTGCAGGGGTTTGAAAGGGCTAGCCCAAGGGATATTTACCCCAATAAGGATATTTTTTCATAACACCATCTCTAAATTTTTGGAATATTTAAATTCTTTCCGTTTTTAAAATTTTTTGGGTTTCGAGGGCATTTCCCAGGGGTGATCCCCCCATTGCTTCGTTTTGAGTTTTTTCCGCCCCCCAAGTTCCAGTAGACAAAGAGTGCAAATAGGGCGTGCATAAAAAAAACCAAAAGATCTAATATAAGCAATAACCCTCTTTTTTACAATTTTAACCTTAGCACCCCTACCTGGGATTTTAAAAAACCCGCCAAAAACTTTTAAGTGCTCTCAGCCTTTCTTTGTATTGGCGACAAAGTCTCGTTTCAAAAAGGGCCCAAATAGTGGAACCTCAAAGCCCAGATACCTGTATCTGCTTACATATTCTAGAAGAGAAACCCTCATGAACTGGGGTTTACGAAAATGTGCCTCTCTGCCCAGGAGGACGCCCTGTTGAGTATCTTTGTTTTATCCCCGAGATTATTTAAACCCCGGGGCCTGACACGAGGCTAAAACATTTTATTAAGAAAATTTTTTTGGGTGTTGGGGGAATCCCGGGAGTGTGAATCATTTTGTCATCAGCAAAAATAACCTATAATGATGGGGGTGGCTAGGCATGGATTTTAAATAAGGGGATTAATCAAAAGGTTTTAAAAGGGTGGGATAAGCACACCCCCCTGTGGGGGTTTCCCAATTTTAAAAACTTTAGTTACACTTTTAAAGTCCCTGGAACAACACAGACGAAATTTCTGTTGGGGAAAGGGAACCTTTAATCCCGCGGAGAAGCCCCTCCCCCAACATCCATTCTGGCAAATTCCCCTAATGATTAAAGTCTGTTGGCTTTCATCAAAAAAACGGATTTTTTAAGGGCAAGGAACGTAAATGTTGAGCTGTCTTTTGCAGAGTGAGAAAGGTTTTGGGAAAGCAATTTATGCACATCCTTCCTTTCATGAAAACCCCTGCAACCCGGGGGGGGGGTGACAAAAATTCCTTAAATTTTGTTTTCCCTAAAACGATTAAGAATCTTTCCCTTTCCCCCCTGTTTTACACAAGCAGCTAGTAAGGGGGTATTGGGCGAAATGAGGGTTTTTTTGATTGGGGGTTTGGAAAAGGGAATAATGAAAGGGTATTGGTCTTTATTTGGGGGGCTCCCCGTGCATAACCCTGTTAATTTAAATTTAAGTAAGGATTACCTGGTCTCGAAAAGCAATTGAGAAAGTTGTAAGTTAAAACCTCCTTTACCAGGCGACGTTTGGGGTTGCCCTTAGTTAGTGCTGGGATCAAGTTTATAATTAGTGAAAAGGAAAGTTTTCAGTCATTTTGCCTTTTCTGAGCTAAAGCAAAAAGTCTCTCCCTGATTCATATTTGTGAATTAATTTCCCCCTTTTGGTTTGGGACTGGGGAAAACTGTCATAAAAAACTAGATGTAGCCCGCCCAAGCACTGGGCTAACTCATTGCCCTATGCAAGGGGATGAGGGTGCGCGAAACTGCCCAGTTCTGTTACCCTTAATTTTTTTTATGTCCCCCCATGCCCGGCTAAAGGGGGGGGGTGTGAGCATTGGACCATTGACAAAAATTGGGTTTCCCGTCTGTTTGCCGCAGCTTTTTTAAAAACCTCTCGGCAAAACAGCAAGGGGAGTTTGGAAGAGGGTCAGAATTTTAGGGGTCGATGGTTTTATTAGGCTAGGCCAGGTCTAGGAGCAGTAGTTTCAATGTTCGAAGTTTAGAATCATTGTAATAGGTATGATTTTTATAAGACTTATGATTATTATGGAAGTCATTTGGATTTAGAGTAGTAGGTTTCAGAGGCGGCTCTAAGAAGTTCTGAATACTGCTCACAAGGTCATTGTTAAAAGTCTCGACAGAGGTACACTCATAGGAATTATACCAGTCAGTCACATGTGCAACAAAGTCATCATGTTGATCAGGGGAAACATTAAGACGTTTCCGTTTGAATATCCCACCAGGGAGAATAGTATTACCAATATCTAGAGAGGTTAGCCTTGGGAAATGATCAGACGCTATATCTGTTACAATGGAAGACTCACAGCTGGCAGAAGTAATGTTGAAGCCAAGACACAGATCAAGGACACCTCCATAGATATGTGTGGGTTCAAGGTCACCTACAATTTGCACATTATCATGACTGTTTAAGAGTGACAACAGTTGATTGCCATTACGATTACCAAACTGAGAGTTTCCAATGCTTTTGTGTCTTGCATTATAATCACCAATAATGAGAGTAGGTTCAGACTGAGCACAAGTTGGGAGCTCCAAGTAATTAAACTTATCAGCAGGAGCGTACAAGTTAAATATGTTGAGAGCAGAGTTCCCAATATAAATCCTAACACCGTGATACTGTAGCCTCTGTTTTCTTATGTGCAAGAAGTTGATGGGGAAGTGATTTTTTAATATATAGAACACAAGAATTAGTAGATTTGAGGTTATATGCAACAAACGATGGCAATTTAGGGGTAGGGATTTTTCCAGGGACTCTGCACTCTTGTAGACACACAAATATCAATGGATTCAGTGGTTACATTATATGATGCAGGTCAGAAAATCATTTTTCTAAGTGACGCAATATTCCAACTTTAAAATTGGATAGTTTATACGAGTTGGTTCCATTATAAAAGTCCAGGGATGTTTTCCATTTCTCCAGAAAAATGAAAAACGTTACTAAATTACAAACAGACATAATCAATATCAATATCATCAAGTATTATCCTTATCCATGAGTCTCCTAAAAGCACTTCCAATAGTGAGACCCTTGGAGTCCTTTGTACACAGAGGTCACTGCGCTCTTTGTCGTGAATGTATGGAAGGTGACACTATCCCTCGCACTCAACTCTCCCCTCCCTTTTTATTACACTCATACTATCATCACATGTAATCACTTCCCTCATCATTATGAACCAGTGATACATACACCATTATCAACAACCGGGTCATCTCCACACTCGAGTATCTATCAATACATTTACAACTCATCAGTTGACTATCCTGATGGCCTTCACGCCCTTATCATCTTCACTGTGATTGTAAACACCATACAGATTCAACGTTTTTGTGATTATTAACACCACTGCAATCATCAGTTTGTTTCATCATCACCACACTCATTTTCATAATGGCTGACTATCGTGGGTTGATGTAACTCATTTGCAACCTCTGTAAGTTTTTTTCCGCATGGTGCTCAAGTTTGTTGTTTCAAACACCAATTGTTGCTTCACCAGTACTGTTAGCGCAGCTGCCTGTTGTGTACCACCCCAGCAAGACGTAGCTCATCAGGAAGTTAATTAGTCCCCGATCAGCTGATCAGGGTGGCTGACTGTAGCTGACCCAGCAGACAGATGGTGTCAACACCAGCAGCATTACTAAGTGTTGATAGGCAGACGTGAATCGTGCTCTGTTTGATGTACTTCCAGAGTGACTCGCTCAACATATTGTCTGAGTTCAGGCAAGGGTCAGTGATTCAGACATGAAGTTATCTGGTAGCCTATTGCCTCATCATGGGGGTGGATATGGTGAGGCGGGACTCTGCGGCTGGCGATGTGGGCAGTCGTTCGCTCCGGCAATCCAGCATGAGCAGCTGGTGACTCCTGAGTCTTACAATTGATACATTCAAATGCAACGGTCAACGGTCTGGTGTTTCTTGATTTCAAATCATAGCACTGGTGAGAAAGGATGGGGCCATTCACACACTGCACACCCATGTGACTTAGATGAGCCATTTCCAACAATGTACCCAGCGCTGACACTTGTAGCATCTACGGTGAGGTGCTTTTTACAACGCAATTTGTACTCCTTTAAGCGCTGCATGAGAGTAGAATATGATGGAGGAGTCCCTTGACCAATCCACTCAGCCAATATCAGATCATTTGGAAGTCGAAACGAGGGTTGCAACTTGATCTGACAACAGGAATTTAGGATCCATGTACTTATTGACATTGTGGATAACAATAAGTACTTTAGGTGATCTTTGGTGGGCAAGCTTGAGTTGGAATGTTAGCGTATTTATGAGTAAGAAGTTTTTCTATGAATGTTGGGTCGTTAGTAACAAAAAATAATTATCCTCGTCATGATGAAGCTAATCCGAAGGTTTTTTTCTGGGTTGTCTAATGAAGCTTCGTAAAACCATCTAAACTTTGACCTCAAACTCAGTGTTAGCAGGGAATCAAGCCTAAAACCGTTCTGCAAGGTTGGTGTTGCTCTCGTTGTTTCTTGCAGCAAGTCTCCTTTGAATCCTCTCTTTCTTTTTCAAAGGCTCCCTTACTTCTAAAACGTATGCGAATTCGCCTTCACCATCATTTACTTTCGTTCCACATCCATAGGTCACTTTTAGTCACTGCTGAGATGGAAGAGTTTAGTCTGGTACTTATTGGGTCATGAAACCGCCTTTATTTCCATAAAGAGAAGGTGACAAGGAAAGGAATATTCACCTCGCTAGACACAGGCAAATGTGTGTAGTGCCCTGCGGGTCGCAGTGCGATTTTCAAGGTCATTCACTGGGCCCACAGTCCGTCTCGAGAGTTACCAAACACTGTACACTTTTGATTACTCCAGGAACCCGCAGGCACTTAACACATCTAGCACACGTGTCTTGGAATGACAGACACAAATTTTCACTACTTAAGAACAGTTTCTCTCACAACACCGAAGGTACGGCCAGAACACTGTAGAACGTCACAAAGGCATTCCTGTAATTGGCCTTCACTGCTGGCTTTGGAGCGCTGATTTCGCCTGGATACAGCTAAACTCGCCCTTATCCCATATGTAGATAATGGCGACGAGTTAAGGGATACCGGTGAATAGGAAATCGGGAAGGGACATTCACCTCACTAGACACAACGGCAGTATGGTGTAAGTGCATGCGGGTCTTATAGTGCCATTTTCAAGGTCACCCAGCAGGCCCAGACATTCCACACTCATTTTAAGCCTATGTAGGTATTGATGTGTCGCCACAATGTCCTAAGTCAGGAAATCCACCTCGTGCAAATGTGACAACAAATCTGCAGCCCTTAACACTACTAGCACAAACGTTACAAGTTTATAGGAAACCCTCTGGCATGTCCCCACTTAAAAAGTTTTAGTAAACTGCAATGCTCGTTAAATTGTTCTTAACTAAGCCACTGCAGGAAACACTGTATGCCAGCAACACTGTAGAACGTATCCTAGACATGCCTGGGCCTTCAAATGCGCTTTCCCAAGCCTGCTTGAATGTGCTTGCCTAAGCCCGGTGTCCAACCCTTGGATATTTGCTTGTACAGGCAGGTAGGCACACAGGAGACATACATAAGATGAGGTGAGTGGCGGCACGGAGGACTGACACGGGCACTCAAGCATTTAGGGTGGTCTTTCACACCGCCTCTAGACCATAAGTAAATAGAGGCGAATGCCTGGATTTCCTAAATCGAGGGAAGGAGTGTAGACAGGCGAGGTGGAGTGAGGGTGTAGCCTCCTACAGCCCTTCAAATCAACATGTTTTGTTTCACTAGGTATACACTAGTCACAGTTCACACATAAGAGTTCCAGCAGCATTCAGCTGCGCCTCCAACGATATTTGTTGCATGATGAGTTATCAGTCGGGTGAGATAAGCAGTTCTGATATAGAAGGCCTAAGACTTCACTCAACACACACGTCCTCTCCCCTCAACCACTCAGGCCTAACTGTGTTCTCCAGGAAGAAAATAAAAAGCTGAAAATTCTCCTGGATGGGTTTAGAAGTGAGTGTGAGATGGTTGCAGCTGGTAATTAAGAAAAGGTTACCAGCAGTGAGTTGGAGAGTGGCAGCCACTTTAAGTGGCATCAAGATAAGGAAGGTTAATAGAGAGGACCTGATGACAGGAAATCAATTTTCTGTTCTCCAGGACAAGTGTACTTCAGTGGTTAGTGAGGTTAAAGGTACAACTAACTTCCCTGCTAATCAAGGTAAGAACATTCTGGTTGTGGGTAAGTTTGCAGTGAGATATATGGAGCATGCTCTCTGTAACAGTGTTTCCCAAGAGCACGTGTTGAAGACAGGTTGGATAATATTATGTCACATAATAGGAACAAGCCCATTATCTGTCTTAGTGCGGGTGGAAATGATATTGGGAAGGGCAGGGGACAGGAGCTGCTGGATAACTACAAGTCAGCCATAGATGTAATTAGGTCTAAGGGAGGAGTCCCAATCATATGTAACATCTTGCCTAGAAGGGGAGTGGGCAATGAATGGATGTCTGTCTGTCTCTGCTTGTCTCTCTTTCTGTCTCTCTGCTTGTCTCTCTCTGTCTCAGAGAGAGCCACTTGTGAACCAACAGGTATTACATACGTGGCACAGTGACTACTGCGTCACATCTGAGTCCTGATATGTATTATTTGCCAGTCATGCTTTCAAGAAGAGTATAGCACTTCTCTGGATTTTTTGGGTTATCCTAGGTAATTTACACTATGTATAATTGCATTCATGTGTACCTGTGAGACGGAGACAGCCAGCTGGCCAGCCAGCCAGTTGACAAGCTAGCCAGCTGACCAGCCAGCTAGATAGCCAGACAGCCAGACAGCCAGCCAGCCAGCCAGCCAGCCAGCCAGCCAGCCAGCCAGCCAGCAGCAGCTAGCCAGCCAGCCAGCCAGCCAGCCAGTCAGTCAGCAGGCCAGCCAGCCAGCCAGCTGGCCAGCCAGCCAGCCAGCCAACCAGCCAGTTGACCAGCTAGCCAGCTGACCAGCCAGTTGACCAGCCAGCCAGCTGACCAGCCAGCCAGCCAGCTGGCCAGCCAGCCGGCCAGCCAGCCGGTCAGCCATGTTGTTTACACAAACAGGCCTTATATCTAGGCTTTATTGAACATAGAATCTTCATAGTACTTCTGCAACAACAAAATATAATGACTAGTACATCTAATAACGGCTTCTACAGGGATGGTGATGTCTTGCATATGTCAAGAGAAAAGTTATAACTACAGGCCACATATTTAAACTCACCATGTAACTGCTTTATTTTAAATGGTTTAAAGGGGAAGAGAATCCACACCATGTGTTGGCCCATGACACACACCAAACTGTTGTTTGTTGTTAAGGGCCCAGAGGTGGTGCAGTATTATCCTGCTGCTGCTCCCCACAGGACAGTATCACTACAATCTCCCCCTTCTAAAATATCAGAGACAGTAATCTCCCAAACTGTTGGGGGGGCGAAATACACTCCCGACCTTTTGTAGCCCTTGAGCCTCTTCACCCGGTTCAAAATTTTCCAGGGGGTTTGATAACTGCTGGAGCAGAATTCTATTTCCATAGGGGTAGTCCAAGGGGGTTTCCAGGAGAAACAAAGCATCTTTACATCTATTGGTGTATCTTGAGATTCCACACTAATGGGGGTTTCAACTGGGGGTAATGTCTTGTAGTACTGTAGTCTCTTCACCTTTTGGGTAGCGAATGTGGGCGTAATGTGGATTAGCTTGCAGGAGCTCTACCTCTTCCACTAAAGGAAACCTCTTGTTTATCCCACGGTGACTCTTCAGGGAACGGGTCCAGGATGACATAACCAAGTGGGCACGGAGGCTCCCGTAGAGGAACGACGTGAATTTGTTGAGGAGTCTTTCATGAGGGGTTGCATTAGTAGCTGTGCACAGCATGATCTAATAGAGTGAAGAGCATCAGGTAGGACAGTTTGCCAGTGTTGAACAGGTAATTGCGCGACTTCAATGTCATTGTAACTGCCTTCCATATAGTTTCCATTGAACCGCTCCACTTGACCATTGCCTTGAGGGTTGTAGCTTGTTGTTCTGCTGCAGGCAATACCTTTGCTAGCCAAAAACTCCTGAAGTTCGTTACTCATGAACGAGGACCCCCTGTCTGAATGGATATAAGCTGGCATACCAAAAATAGAGAACAACTGTGAAAGACAACTAATAACAGTTGAAGCAGCCATATTTGCACAGGGGAATACAAAGGGAAACCTTGAATATTCATCTACTATGTTAAGGAAATACTTATTTGATTTGTGCTTGGTAGAGGTCCTTTGAAATCTATATTCAATCTTTCGAAAGCTGGGTGGATTTTATGAGATGAGTCTTCTCTGGCTGATGAAAGTTTGGCTTGCACTCTGCACATACTCTGCATGCTCTGATCACTTGTCGCCACATCTTCCACTGAGTAGGGCATGTTCTTTGATTTGACAAAATGGTACAGGCGTGTAACTCCTGGGTGACACAAAGCCTTGTGGAGAGCTGAGAGTGATTGCAAATCATGACATGCTGCTCCACAGTGGGACCTAGAGAATGCATCAGGTGAGATGTTCTCTTGACCGGTCGGTACAGAATATCAAAGTCATAACACGATAGTTCCATCCTCCAGCGTAATATCTTGTCATTCTTTATCCTACTTTTGTGCTCTTGTCGAACATATACATCACGGACCGTTGGTCAGTCCTTATGGTGAAATGTCTACCAGTTAAATAATGCCTCCAGTGGGGGAACTGCTTCTATGATGGCCTGGGCTTCCTTTTCTACAGCAGCATAACATTTCTCTGATCCTTGAAAAGTTCTCGAAAAGAAGGCTACTGGTCGTCCCGCCTGAGATAAGACTGCAGCAATGGCAATGTCAGATGCATCTGTTTCCACTTCGAATGGTAGGGACTCATCAATGCTTGAACTACTGAGTTTTCAATGTCCTGTTTGAGAGTATGGAAAGCGGCTTCTGCTTCCTTTGTCACAGGAAATGTGGTAGCACTCAATGGGCGGACTTTACTTGAATAGTTGTAGATCCATTGTGAGTAATAAGCAAAGAGACCAAGAGTTCTTCGGAGTGACTTTTTGTCTTGAGGCATTGGAAGTTCCCGTAGAGGTCGTAGTCGTTCAGGGTCTGGGAATATTGAACCTCCTTCCACTACATAACCAAGGATGCTAAGCCTTTTAGTTGAAAAAGTGCACTTTTCCTCATTGTAACTGATATTTTTTCTTCTTGGCGGCTTCAAAAACTTATCAAGGTTTGCATCATGTTCCTCCTGGGTCTTGCCACAAATGGTAACATTATCTAAATACGCGTAAGTTCCCATGAGTTGCTCTTCCTGATGAGTGAATCCATAATTCGTTGGAAGCAGGCTACCCCATTGGTGACTCCAAAAGGGACTCTGGTAAACTGATACAGGCCATCACTAGCCTGAAACGCTGTGTATGGTTTATCTTCATTCCTTATAGGGACTTGATGATAGGCACTCTGCAGATCAATTGTGCTAAACACGTAGTACTGAGCAATTTTGTTCACTGTATCGTCAATTCGAGGTAGAGGGTACCCATCAAGAAGTGTAAATTTGTTGATTGTCTCAGAGTAATCGATAGCCAGTCTCCGATTTCCTATAACCATCTTTAACAACAACAACCTGTGCACGCCAAGGGGAATCACTCGGTTCTATAATACCCTCCTTCAGCAGCCTCTGAGTTTCTTTCTCAATGAACATCCGATCCTCATAAGAATAGCGGCGTGACTTAGCTGATATAGGATGGCAATCCGCGGTAAGATTTGCAAACAGCTTTGGTGGGTCTACCCTTAAAGTGCTAAGTCCACAGACAACAAGAGGAGGCAGTTCACCTCCATATGTTAAGGTGACACTTCTGAAAGTCCTGACCAAGGATAACATCAGAGCACAGTTGTGGCAGAATAGCTAAATGTACATCTTGATAATCCTTTCCATTAACTCTGAGATTTACCTTACAAAACCCTAAGGTCTGAATAGAGAGAGATGTTGATGCCATGGAAACGGTACCTGATGAGTGATGTAGAGTCAAGGAGTAGCGTTTAATTAAGTCAAGGTTGATGAAACTCTCTGAGCTGCCACTATCAATAAGACCATCTACTTCTGTTCCTTTGATGAATACTTTCACAACTGCCTTTGACAGTGAATTTGGAGTAGCCGCAGAAGTCACTGTTGCTAGAGTCGCATGATCACTGGAATGTGTGGAGGCACTAGCTCTTGTTGATGCATTAGCACGACATACTTTAGCAAAGTGACCTTTCTTGTGGCATTTATGGCACATTGCTTCACGAGCAGGACACTTTGGACGTGGATGTTTTGAAAAACCCCAAAAGAAACACACCGTACCTGCTGCTGCTGTCACTGAGGCAGGTTCCCCAGTTTTAG
>NC_069439.1:35698901-35734436 GCF_026875155.1 Cherax quadricarinatus | reverse complement strand
AGAAGGCATGTTCCACTTCATCCCCAAATTCCTCTACGTCAGAGACGTGTGAAGCAACATCAGCAGCAGGGTTGTCATTCTCAAGACTGGCTAAGGCTTCATAGGAATTTTGAACTGGGATGGTGTACTCATTATCACCTACTGTCACGACTGGATGAGTAGACTGGGGCACTCGGATTCCCCTGAATTGGAAGAATGAGGCTGGTTCTGGTTGTTCTGAGAACCCCGATCTCTATTTCCTCTCCTGGCTCTGCGGTTGGAACGGCCACAGAAAGATCTAGAATACTGGAGGTTATAGAGAGCATTACACACGGATGTGTCATGGCCATGTATTCTGTGATAAGTACAATAAGGCAATTTGTACTGGTACTTATCAGCATTACGATGCCTCTTAGAGTGACTGCCAGGGCAATTTACAGCGATGTGGCCACGGTAACCACAATTGTAGCAAGTTCTTTGGCTATGGGTACTATACATGCTGCGAGTGCTACGGGAATGATAACTCTTAACACTGGCTTTGGATGATGATCGCGAGTGAATTAAATTGGGAGTTTTGGTAGTAGCACAAACAAGAGGAGGTACAGGAGTAGACAAAGTGGTTGACGTAGACTTTCGATAAGGGAAGGTTCCCTGGGGACACAAATTACGCACATGGATAAGAGATGCAAGCGGTCCCATAGTAGCATTTAGAGGACTAGAATTGTATACATACATTGATGTTGGTGGCATTAGCTGTTTAATAACTCTGAATGCTGCTAATTTAGCAAACCGCTCAAGAGCTGGTTTATCATTGTCTTTAAGGTACTTAGAACTTCGACCTGCTTTAACGAATGAGGACATTAGGCTATTTAGACGAAGGGCAAACTCATCTAATGATTCCTCTGGCCTCGGAGCTGTACAGACTAATTCCTTAAGAACGACAAAAGGATCGGTTTCTCGCATTGGTTCAAGATAGTTACGGATTAATTGCTCATAATCTTGCCACTTGGTTAGATCCTGAAAGTCCTTCATACGAATCAAATTGAACACATGTGAGGAGGCTGGAGAACGAGCTAGACTCTCCTTCCCGATACTGATTAAGCAACTCTCTGATGGAGGACCATCTACTGAGGCATTACTTCTAGCACGAACAGCAGTAAACCAACCTTCCAGGTTATCTGGGTTACCATTGAACAACGGCATAGCATCATAAGGATCACGACTAAAATTGTGAAGGCTCGAAGTCTGAGTATGTCTATTGTTTGATAAGGAATTACTCGAATTTTGGGCTGATGCATTAATGGTTGTACTAGCTGAATGTGCTGAGGCATCGCTCGAGAAGACTTGAGACATGTTTGCAAAATGTAAAACAAGAATTTAGAGAAATAAAAGAAAATGTAACTGAGGAACACACAACACAGTGAACTTAAATGGGAAGAAATTACTTAACTATTCTGCATAAGTAAATAAAATTGACAGGTCACACTGTAAGCAAGGAAACTCACACTCACAAAAGAAAATACTCAACTGAATAAGCAACACTTTGAAAATAAAGGGAAAAATTTGGGAATTTTTAACCCCAAATCAAATTTTTGCTCAATTTTATTTTAAAAAATGATTTTTAATGGCACAGTGATTTAAATCTTTCCCTCTAAAATGAAAAGGGAAAATTCAATAAAAAAAATAAAGAATCAATCAAAAATTTTAAAATGGACTCAAAAAAAGCTTTTTGAAAAATTTAAAACAAACGGGGAAAAAAATTTCCCATTAAAAATAAAAAAAAATGGCACCAAAGAATAAAATATTATGCACAAACAAAAGCATAAAAAAAACTGCACTGAATAAACTGTAGAAATATTGCAAAAACAATTGCAATTAAAAGGGTACTGCACAACACTACTTAAAATTTTTTGAAAAAAATTTTTTAAAATGGAAACACAATTTTTTGGAAACAAAAAAAATTGCAAAATAGTCAATGACAAGATAAAAATTAAAACCCACAAAAAATACAGTTTACAAAAAAAGGGAAAAAAATATCATAAAAAGGAAGGGAACTAGTAAAAACATTTTAAACCCTTTTTAATTTGGGCAGTTTAAGTAACACGACGAACAAACAAAAAAAATGTTTTACTTTAAAAGAAGAATTTTAAAAATTTGGGCACTAAAAGTAAAATTTGTTCAATGAAACAAAAAATAATAGATTAAAAAGCACAGAAAAAAAAAGGTTTGAACACTTGCGGGAAAATGCAAAAACACAACACATTAATTTAAACAAAAATACAAAAATTTTTTCTTCTGTGAAATTTAAGGTTAAAAAAAAAATTTGGAAAAAAATTGCATTTTTTTTGAACACAAAAAAAGGAAACAAATTGTCGGTGGAGAATAAGACAAATTAGACACTGGCTAAATGAAGAAAAAACACAAAAAATGATCAACACTGAAAAAAAATAAAAAAGCAAATTTAATGAAAGCAAAACAACAAGAATAACCCCAAATGGGTGGGAAAAAAATAAACAAAAGGGAAAACTGAGTTGTGAAAGGGAGAATACAAGGTAATAAATTTTCTAAAAATTTCTTCACTGCAATACTGTGAACACAAGGGTTTTTTTGAAGTTTTCAACACAAGTTTTTAACGCTTATAATTTTTCACCCCAACAAGGAAAAAAACTAAGGTACTTACTTTAAGTAAAATAAAAAAAAAGGGGCACAACAAAAACAGACAGAAAATTTTAAGCACGAAAAATTAACACGAATTAAAAAAAGAAAAAAAAATGTTTTCATCACTATACCCAAAAAACACGGGGTCCAAAACAAGAGTAACTGAAGGGCACTTAAAAAACCCCTGGAAAACACAAAAAAAAATGTCTCAACACTCCCAAATGGGCTCTATGAAAAAAAAATTAAACACTGTAGTGGGCGTGGGGAAGAAAAAGGTTTTATGGGAGTGAAAGGGGAGAAGTGGTGACTGGGGGCTTTACTGCTTTTGCTGCTACCCACACAAAGATCGAGGAATTTTGTGCCCTTAAAATCGGGCGAAAGAACCCACACAGGAGGCCCTTTTAACCGTGGCACCAAATGACGAAAAAAAACACTCTGGCTCTTGACCCCCTATTGGGGCCTTTAAAAAAAGGTGCTAGAACTCGTAATAAGGGTACAAAACAGTGGTAGTGAGTCAGGTGAGGCAGGGCCCGTGGTGGATAAATTTTGTGGGGACTGGGGCCCATGAAAAAGGAAAAGGCGTAAGGCCCCCACTAAGGGGCAAAAAAACCCCTAGGCGCCCAAAAAAATTTTAAGCTTAAAAAAAAAAACCCCGAAATAAACCCCAACACCACAGGGATGATAAAACACTCAAATGGGTAGAATTAAAGCACAAAGCGATGAAAAACTGTACCAACGTTGGGTTTTCCTTTAGTACCTGGGTTAGTCCCAAATGGGTTAGTTTTTCGGGTGGCTGGCTTAATGTTTTAAACCCTTTACAAAAAAGGGCTTGAAAACTTTTTTAAAGATGAGGGACAGCAGGGGTTTGGGAAAACTGGCTTGGGGAGGCAAAGGGGGATGGTGAAAGGGTAAAGGGGGACTGGACTTGGGCTGAAACCCCCCAAACCCCAAACCCCTTGTGGGTGGTTTGGCTTACTTTGCAAACTCGGGTCAACCCCTCGGGATGATGCAAAAAGCAGATAAACACTAATACACAGAACGACCAGTGAATAGATTTTTTTGGGGTAGCTGGCTGGCCCAGGGGCGGCCTACTGACCACACGTGTCCGTCGTCCACTGAAATTTAATTTAATCTCCGTGCATCGGCGTAATTATCAATTTTATGCCCCCACCGCTTGGGAAAACTTGTCGTGGGGGTTTTGGGAGGAATATATTGGATGAAGGTAAACACACTTGTTGGATGTCAGACTGTGGTAAGGAAGGGGCCCAGCCTGCCGTGTTACTGCCTGCTTGTATGTCCAACCGTGGAGTGAGAGCGAGGCAGAGTGTTTCACTAACTCATGCGCATCCCGTGACATCATACAGTCACTGGACCTAGGGATCTTCTACATAAACACATGTAAAGGAGGATCAGCAACTATGCTGACAACATCAGCTAGGCCTGTATACCTTGTACATATACATGTAGAAATGAAGATATTATTCAAATTCAAACGTTATTCTCTATAAGTATTACAATGCTGAGTTTACAGAATTTGGTTATTGTGTGGTTTACATGTAGTAAAATAATAATTACAGAGTGTACCTACTATGCAGTAAACATACAATTTCTCAAGACACAATATCTCTCAATACAAAAATCGAACATCGAAATGCCTCTGCTACTTTATGCTAACTTTAACAACCACTCTGGTTCATAACCACCTCAGGAATTGGGCAGGATACACCTGAGTTTCTCATTAAAGCATACAAAATATGGCGCCATGTAAGTGAGCGACAGGGAGGTAGTTCCTCCTACTTTATACCCAGCAAATGGGAAGGCTTCTAGAAGCTACGTCATATACCACATGGTGGTATATTCTTGAATATCATTGGTTGGGCGAGCAACATGTAAATACTTCCAGCTGAGTGTCTGTTTCAGCCGGTTGTGGCCCTTAACTTGAATCTACCCTTTATGATCGCCCTATATTGTACTCTTCATTCCTTCAATAAGAAGCTCCAGTGATTAACATTTGTTCCTCCCTTTTCTATATCTGTAGATCAGCATATCTGATTCAATCTCACACTCACGTTTCCTGGAGCACTTTTATCTGCATTCTCATAGCGATGTACACCGATGGCTTCAACTCTTCAGAAGGAGGGCGGAAGTACTTCTGGAAAGGATGGACCGCAGGCCGGTGCCAGTCCACTTGCGACCTGTCTCCAGTAAGCAGAGTTACCGGTCTCCAGTAAGCAGAGTTACCGGTCTCCAGTAAGCAGAGTTACCGGTCTCCAGTAAGCAGAGTTACCGGTCTCCAGTAAGCAGAGTTACCGGTCTCCAGTAAGCAGAGTTACCAGTCTCCAGTAAGAAGAGTTACCTGTCTCCAGTAAGCAGAGTTACCGGTCTCCAGTAAGCAGAGTTAAGAACATAAGAATGTAGGAACACTTCAGAAGGCCTACTGGCCCATGCGAGGCAGGTCTTTATCAAAACGACCTCTACCTAAAGCTACCCAAGAAATAACTCCCGTACCCAATGACACCATTCAAACCCAGCCCCTCCCACTCATATATTTGTCCAGTCTCTTCTTAAAGTTACCCAAGGTCCTAGCCTCTATCACCCCACTGGAAAGACTGTTCCAGGCATCTACAACTCTGCTAGAAAACCAGTACTTGCCTATGTCCTTTCTAAATCTAAATTTATCCAACTTAAATCAATTATTTCTGGTTCTTACCTGGTTCGACACCCTCAGTACTTTATTAATGTCTCCCTTGTTTATGCCCGTCATCCACTTATACACTTCAATGATATCTCCCCTCATTCTACGCCTCTCCAGAGAGTGGAGATTTAAGGCTTTAAGTCTATCTTCATACGGGAGGTTCCTTACACAGTAAATCATTTTAGTCATTCTTCTCTGTATGTTCTCTAATGAGTCTATGTCCATCCTGTAGTAAGGGGACCAAAACTGAGCAGCATAATCTAAATGAGGCCTCAGATAATCTAAATGAGACCTCATAATCTAAATGAGGCCTCAAAATAATCTAAATGAGGCCTCACATAATCTAAATGAGGCCTCAGTTACCGGTCCATAACGAGCTTCCGCTAAATAAAAAAAAAAAGCAAAAAAAAAAAAAAAAAAATTTTCAGAAGCCTAAGACTGATAGTGCCACAGTTTCAACTTTCCATGTGAACTCAATACAATCACTGGGTAAACTTTGGCTGCCTATTCAACATAAACCTGAAAATAAGGCAATATGTGGCCAGAAGTGTCAGGCACATTTGCTACCAACTGATCTTAGAAACAAGAGTTCCTGGATACACCAAGACGCTTCCTCCGTTGAGCTGGTTGCCTGTGTTATGTATGTATCTGTGTGAGATTAGCATATATTATTTAAGCTTTGGATACCTGGAGTATATCTAGAGGGGATTTCTGGGGTCATAGCCCCCTTGGCTATGACCCCGTTCCCAGTAATTTACGTGCTATATCGTGATTAAACGTGCCATGAAAGTGCTCTGTATATTCTCCAGGTCAGCAATTTCGCCTGCCTTGAAATGAACCGTTAGTGTACAGCAATATTCCAGCCCAGAGAAAACAAGAGATTTGAAGAGAAGCATCATGGGCTAATGATGGCTAATGTAATTCCTATTTTTAAAACAGGGGACAAGTCGTTACCGTCAAATTACCGCCCAATAAGCCTGACCTCAATTGTAGGCAAGTTGCTAGAGTCAATTATAGCTGAGGTTATAAGAAGCCATCTCGATAAGCATAGCTTGATTAATGATACTCAGCATGGATTCACAAGAGGCCGGTCTTGTATAACTAATTTATTAACTTTCTTCAGTAAAGCTTTTGAGGCTGTTGACCACGATAAAGAATTTTATATTGTTTATTTAGATTTTAGTAAGGCATTTGATAGAGTTCCGCACCAAAGACTGTTGAAGAAAGTAGCAGCTCATGGAATTGGGGGAAGGGTGCTCTCGTGGATCGAGTCATGGCTCACAGACAGGAAGCAGAGAGTGTCCATAAATGGGGTTAAATCCGAGTGGGATTCAGTAACAAGTGGCGTTCCACAGGGATCAGTCTTGGGCCCGTTGTTGTTTATAATATATATCAATGATCTTGATGAAGGAATTGCTAGTGATATGAGCAAATTCGCCGATGACACGAAGATAGGTAGGATAATTCATTCAAACGTAGATGTTAGGGAACTTCAGGAGGATTTAGACAAACTCTACTCTTGGTCAGAAAAGTGGCAGATGCAGTTCAATGTAGATAAATGCAAGGTTCTGAAGCTCGGGAGTGTCCATAACCCTAGCACTTATAAGTTAAATAATGTAGAACTTAGCCACACAGATTGCGAAAAGGACTTGAGGGTTATAAGAACATAAGAACATAAGAAAGGAGGAACACTGCAGCAGGCCTGTTGGCCCATACTAGGCAGGTCCTTTACAATTCATCCCACTAACAAACATTTGACCAACCCAATTTTCAATGCCACCCAAGAAACAAGCTCCGATGTGCAAGTCCCACTCAAATCCAACCCCTCCCACTCATGTACTTATCCAACCTAAATTTGAAACTACCCAAAGTCCTGGCCTCAATAACCCAACTAGGTAGACTGTTCCACTCATCAACTACCCTATTTCCAAACCAATTCTTTCCAATGTCCTTTCTGAATCTAAACTTATCTAATTTAAATCCATTACTGCGGGTTCTCTCTTGGAGAGATATCCTCAAGACCTTGTTAATATCCCCTTTATTAATACCTATCTTCCACTTATACACTTCGATCAGGTCTCCCCTCATTCTTCGTCTAACAAGTGAATGTAACTTAAGAGTCTTCAATCTTTCTTCATAAGGAAGATTTCTAATGCTATGTATTAATTTAGTCATCCTACGCTGAATGTTTTCTAACGAATTTATGTCCATTCTGTAATATGGAGACCAGAATTGAGCTGCATAATCTAGGTGAGGTCTTACTAATGATGTATAAAGCTGCAGTATGACCTCTGGACTTCTGTTGCTTACACTTCTTGATATAAATCCCAGTAATCTATTTGCCTTATTACGTACGCTTAGGCATTGCTGTCTTGGTTTAAGGTTGCTGCTTACCATAACCCCCAAGTCCTTTTCGCAATCTGTATGGCTAAGTTCTACATTATTTAACTTATAAGTGCTAGGATTATGGACACTCCCGAACTTCAGAACCTTGCATTTATCTACATTGAACTGCATCTGCCACTTTTCTGACCAAGAGTAGAGTTTGTCTAAATCCTCCTGAAGTTCCCTAACATCTACGTTTGAATCAATTATCCTACCTATCTTCGTGTCATCGGCGAATTTGCTCATATAACTAGTAATTCCTTCATCAAGATCATTGATATATATTATAAACAACAACGGCAATATAAACACAAATGCAGTATAATGTGATCCTTTATTGACTACGTTTCGCCCACACAGTGGGCTTTTTCAAGTCACAAACAGAACTACCTGGGGTGGAAGGAACGCGAGTATTTATAGTCCGGCTGAGGTCAGGTGAAGCATGCTGCATCTGATGATGTACCGAGTGGGGTTATAGAGTCTAAAAACTTGGGTAGCTTGGAAAGGAGATTGGATAAGTTTGTGAGCAGACCTTCTACAGTGTTCTTATGTGGGATAGCGATGAAGAAGTTTCTTGGCAAGTGGTTCAGCTATGTTATAGAAGCCACTATTCTGGTTGAAGTTGTCGGATATAGAGATAAGTGATGATTCCCAGGATTCTTCGGTATTGAGTGTTGTCTTCTGTGGCGATAAGTCTTGAGTTTCTGTAGTTTATCAAGTGGTTGTGTGAATTACGGTGTTGTACGCAGGCATTCCTTGTGTCGTCAGACCTGCTTGCGTATTGGTGTTCTGAAATACGTGTTTGGAGGCCCCTTGATGTTTCGCCCACGTATAACTTGTTGCAGCCATTACAAGGGATTATGTATACCCCTGCAGAGGATGGAGGCTTGTCCTGCCTACTACTGGTGATGTCCTTGATGGTCGTGGTTGTGGAGGTAGATACTTGAAATGATGTTTTGGCAAAGATGTTGGAAACATGTTTGGCAATGGAGTTGGTGGGAAGGACTATGTATCTCTTCTCGGCAGTCTCTTCTCTGGGTGTGTTGAAGATGTTTAATGCTCGCCGTCTGCAGTCTCTGATGAAGTGACGAGGATAGTGGAGTTTAGAAAATATTTGTTCATTTATAGTGCATTCTTCCTCAAGGAACTCGTTGCTGCAGATTCTGAGTGCACGCAGGAAGAAGCCTATAATTACACCACGTTTGGTTTTGGTGTCGTGGTGAGAGTAGAAGTGGAGAAGATCGTTTTGGTTGGTGGGTTTTCGATAGACTTTAAAACGAAGTTCGTGGTCAGCTTTGCATAGCAGGACATCAAGGAAAGGAAGAGTGTTGTCGACTTCTTCTTCAAGTGTGAACTGGATTGAAGGCTCGACCTGGTTGAGCTTGTCTTGGAGAGCTTGAACGTTGAAGCGTTTAGGAGTTATGAGGAGAATGTCGTCAACATAACGGACCCAGGTGACAGACAAAGGGAATAATGGTGGAGAAACGTTCGGCTTCTAGATGTTCCATGTATAGGTTCGCCAGGACTGCACTGAGTGGCGAACCATGGGTAGTCCAAAAGTCTGCTGAAATAGGTGATTTTCGAAAGAGAAACACGTAAAGCCAACACATAGTTCAACAAGGTCGATGAAATCGCTGGCGGGAATGGGAAGATCAAGTGAATCGTCAATTTTCCTGCGCAAGAGATCGATGGCTTGTGTAGTAGGTACTTTGGTGAATAGGGAAGTCACGTCAAGGCTGGAAAGTTTCTTGTTCCTGATGTTGATGTTGCGAATGCGATTGAGAAGATCACCTGAGTGTTTGAGATGTGCTGGACTGATAGTGCTCAAGAGTTTAGAGAGGTGTTTTGCGAGAATTCCTGAGAGCTGGTGGGGAGCACTGCCTATTCCCGAGGATATGGGCCTCAGTGGGATACCAGGCTTGTGAGTCTTTGGCAGGCCGTACATTCTGGCAGGTCTGGGGTTGCTGGGCATGGTGTGCAGAAGTTTCTTCCCTTGTTCTGAGCCCCTCAGAATGCGGCGAGTCCTTTGAAGAAAAGTTTTAGTAAGGTTGTCCACTTGGTTAGTTGTGAGAGGTTTGTAGGTATCTGGGTCAGATTGAGCATTTTGTTCCTGTAATCGTCAGTGTTCATGATAACAACACCACCTCCTTTATCAGCGGTGGTGACCCTGATGGTCGTGTCTTCTGCTAAACCTTTGAGTGCATTGATGTAACGTCGAGGTATGACTGGGGAGCTGCGTGTTGAGATGGCTGCTGAGATGATGCCTTGAAGATAGCCTTTTTGGAAGTCGGAGTCATTGTGTCTGTAGTTTTTGGCGATGAAATTGAGGTCTTGTTTTGGTTTCGTAATTCCTGTTGCGAATTTGAGGCCTAAGCTGAGGGCTTCAGTTTCTGTGGTTGACAGTGGACGAGATGAAAGATTTTGAATAATTTCAGGTCTTCCTAAACTTTTCCAATTACTATTATCGCAGAGTGTTTGTAGTTTCCTAGTAAGTCTGATCTTCTGTTGAACATTCGCTGTGGTAACTCTGCTGCGAATGATTTCGGCGGTGCGTCTGTTCATGTTGCCCCGGAGTGTTGTGCCTAGTGTTCTGGCTTGGAGGAAAGCTTCCTTTGTAGCATTGTTTAAGTCATCTGCACACTCTTCAAGGTAGGTCCGAGCTGTAGCGTGCAGATGACTTAAACAATGCTACAAAGGAAGCTTTCCTCCAAGCCAGAACACTAGGCACAACACTCCGGGGCAACATGAACAGACGCACCGCCGAAATCATTCGCAGCAGAGTTACCACAGCGAATGTTCAACAGAAGATCAGACTTACTAGGAAACTACAAACACTCTGCGATAATAGTAATTGGAAAAGTTTAGGAAGACCTGAAATTATTCAAAATCTTTCATCTCGTCCACTGTCAACCACAGAAACTGAAGCCCTCAGCTTAGGCCTCAAATTCGCAACAGGAATTACGAAACCAAAACAAGACCTCAATTTCATCGCCAAAAACTACAGACACAATGACTCCGACTTCCAAAAAGGCTATCTTCAAGGCATCATCTCAGCAGCCATCTCAACACGCAGCTCCCCAGTCATACCTCGACGTTACATCAATGCACTCAAAGGTTTAGCAGAAGACACGACCATCAGGGTCACCACCGCTGATAAAGGAGGTGGTGTTGTTATCATGAACACTGACGATTACAGGAACAAAATGCTCAATCTACTTAATGACCCAGATACCTACAAACCTCTCACAACTAACCAAGTGGACAACCTTACTAAAACTTTTCTTCAAAGGACTCGCCGCATTCTGAGGGGCTCAGAACAAGGGAAGAAACTTCTGCACACCATGCCCAGCAACCCCAGACCTGCCAGAATGTACGGCCTGCCAAAGACTCACAAGCCTGGTATCCCACTGAGGCCCATATCCCCGGGAATAGGCAGTGCTCCCCACCAGCTCTCAGGAATTCTCGCCAAACACCTCTCTAAACTCTTGGGCACTATCAGTCCAGCACATCTCAAACACTCAGGTGATCTTCTCAATCGCATTCGCAACATCAACATCAGGAACAAGAAACTTTCCAGCCTTGACGTGACTTCCCTATTCACCAAAGTACCTACTACACAAGCCATCGATCTCTTGCGCAGGAAAATTGACGATTCACTTGATCTTCCCATTCCAGCCAGCGATTTTATCGACCTTGTTGAACTATGTGTTGGCTTTACGTGTTTCTCTTTCGAAAATCACCTATTTCAGCAGACTTTTGGACTACCCATGGGTTCGCCACTCAGTGCAGTCCTGGCGAACCTATACATGGAACATCTAGAAGCCGAACGTTTCTCCACCATTATTCCTTCGTCTGTCACCTGGCTCCGTTATGTTGACGACATTCTCCTCATAACTCCTAAACGCTTCAACGTTCAAGCTCTCCAAGACAAGCTCAACCAGGTCGAGCCTTCAATCCAGTTCACACTTGAAGAAGAAGTCGACAACACTCTTCCTTTCCTTGATGTCCTGCTATGCAAAGCTGACCACGAACTTCGTTTTAAAGTCTATCGAAAACCCACCAACCAAAACGATCTTCTCCACTTCTACTCTCACCACGACACCAAAACCAAACGTGGTGTAATTATAGGCTTCTTCCTGCGTGCACTCAGAATCTGCAGCAACGAGTTTCCTTGAGGAAGAATGCACTATAATTGAACAAATATTTTCTAAACTCCACTATCCTCGTCACTTCATCAGAGACTGCAGACGGCGAGCATTAAACATCTTCAACACACCCAGAGAAGAGACTGCCGAGAAGAGATACATAGTCCTTCCCACCAACTCCATTGCCAAACATGTTTCCAACATCTTTGCCAAAACATCATTTCAAGTATCTACCTCCACAACCACGACCATCAAAAGGGCATCACCAGTAGTAGGCAGGACAAGCCTCCATCCTCTGCAGGGGTATACATAATCCCTTGTAATGGCTGCAACAAGTTATACGTGGGCGAAACATCAAGGGACCTCCAAACACGTATTTCAGAACACCAATACGCAAGCAGGTCTGACGACACAAGGAATGCCTGCGTACAACACCGTAATTCACACAACCACTTGATAAACTACAGAAACTCAAGACTTATCGCCACAGAAGACAACACTCAATACCGAAGAATCCTGGAATCATCACTTATCTCTATATCCGACAACTTCAACCAGAATAGTGGCTTCTATAACATAGCTGAACCACTTGCCAAGAAACTTCTTCATCGCTATCCCACATAAGAACACTGTAGAAGGTCTGCTCACAAACTTATCCAATCTCCTTTCCAAGCTACCCAAGTTTTTAGACTCTATAACCCCACTCGGTACATCATCAGATGCAGCATTCTTCACCTGACCTCAGCCGGACTATAAATACTCGCGTTCCTTCCACCCCAGGTAGTTCTGTTTGTGACTTGAAAAAGCCCACTGTGTGGGCGAAACGTAGTCAATAAAGGATCACATTATACTGCATTTGTGTTTATATTGCCATTGTGTCGGTATTTTATACCATTTATTTCCATAAACAACAACGGGCCCAAGACTGATCCCTGTGGAACGCCACTTGTTACTGATCCCCACTCGGATTTAACTCCATTTATGGACACTCTCTGCTTCCTGTCTGTGAGCCATGATTCGATCCACGAGAGCACCCTTCCCCCAATGCCATGAGCTGCTACTTTCTTCAACAGTCTTTGGTGCGGAACTCTATCAAATGCCTTACTAAAATCTAAGTAAACAATATCAAATATTTTATCGTGGTCAACAGCCTCAAAAGCTTTACTGAAGAAAGTTAATAAATTAGTTAGACAAGACCGGCCTCTTGTGAATCCATGCTGAGTATCATTAATCAAGCTATGCTTATCGAGATGGCTTCTTATAATCTCAGCTATAATTGACTCTAGCAACTTGCCTACAATTGAGGTCAGGCTTATTGGTTGGTAATTTGACGGTAACGACTTGTCCCCTGTTTTAAAAATAGGAATTACATTAGCCATCTTCCACATATCAGAGACTACACCTGTTTGAAGAGATAAATTAAAAATATTAGTTAATGGTTCACAGACTTCCATTTTGCATTCCTTAAGAACCCTTGAAAAAACCTCATCAGGACCCGGTGACTTATTTTGCTTCAGTCGGTCTATCTGCTTCACAACCATTTCACTAGTGACTGTGATGTTACATAATTTATCTTCTGATCCACTATAAAAATTAATTACCGGAATATTTTTAGTGTCTTCCTGTGTAAAAACCGAGAGAAAATAATTATTTAAAATCGAGCACATTTCATTCTCTTTGTCAGTAAGATGCCCATAGTTATTTTTAAGGGGACCTATCTTATCTCTGACTTTTGTTCTATATACCTGGAAAAAACTTTTTGGATTAGTTTTAGAATCCCTAGCAACTTTAATTTCATAGTCCCTTTTAGCTTTTCTTATCCCCTTTTTAATGTCCCTCTTAATGTCAATATACTGATTCATAAGATGACCCTCGCCTCTTTTGATACGCCTATAAATTCCTTTCTTATGCCCTAGTAGATATTTCAGACTATTATTCATCCATTTTGGGTCATTTCTATTTGATCTAATTTTCTTATAAGGGATAAACGTTCTTTGAGCAGCATGTATTGTGTTCAGAAAACTGTCATATTGATAGCTCTCTTCGTTACCCCAGTCAACAGATGATAAGTGTTCTCTAAGCCCATCGTAATCTGCTAAGCGAAAATCTGGGACTGTTACTGAGTTATCCCTACTATCATACTTCCATTCAATTCTAAATGTAATTGATTTGTGGTCGCTAGCACCCAGTTCCTCTGAAACTTCTAAATTATTAACAAGGGATTCATTGTTTGCCAGAACTAAGTCAAGCAGGTTATTTCCTCTTGTAGGTTCTGTCACAAACTGCTTCAAAAAACAATCCTGAACTACTTCTAAGAAATCGTATGATTCTAAATTCCCAGTCAAGAAATTCCAATCAATATGACTAAAGTTAAAGTCTCCTAGAATTACTACATTATCGTGCCTTGTGGCCCTAACAATTTCCTCCCATAGTAGTTTCCCCTGGTCCCTATCTAAATTTGGGGGACGGTGTATCACACCTAAAATTATTTTTTCATGCCCCTCTGAAAATTCTATCCAAACAGACTCTGTATGTGTTACTTCAGACTTAATACCCGTTTTTATGCAACAGTTCAAGCGATCTCGGACATACAATGCCACCCCACCCCCCTTCCCGATACTTCTATCTACTTGGTAAGCAGCAACCTTAAACCAAGACAGCAATGCCTAAGCGTACGTAATAAGGCAAATAGATTACTGGGATTTATATCAAGAAGTGTAAGCAACAGAAGTCCAGAGGTCATACTGCAGCTTTATACATCATTAGTAAGGCCTCACCTAGATTATGCAGCTCAATTCTGGTCTCCATATTACAGAATGGACATAAATTCGTTAGAAAACATTCAGCGTAGGATGACTAAATTAATACATAGCATTAGAAATCTTCCTTATGAAGAAAGATTGAAGACTCTTAAGTTGCATTCACTTGTTAGACGAAGAATGAGGGGAGATCTGATCGAAGTGTATAAGTGGAAGATAGGTATTAATAAAGGGGATATTAACAAGGTCTTGAGGATATCTCTCCAAGAGAGAACCCGCAGTAATGGATTAAATTAGATAAGTTTAGATTTAGAAAGGACATAGGAAAGTATTGGTTTGGAAATAGGGTAGTGGATGAGTGGAACAGTCTACCTAGTTGGGTTATTGAGGCTAGGACTTTGGGTAGTTTCAAATTTAGGTTGGATAAATACATGAGTGGGAAGGGTTGGATTTGAGTGGGACTTGCACATCAGAGCTTATTTCTTGGGTAGCATTGAAAATTGGGTTGGTCAAATGTTTGTTAGTGGGATGAATTGTAAAGGACTTGCCTAGTATGGGCCAACAGGCCTGCTGCAGTGTTCCTCCTTTCTTATGTTCTTATGTTCTTTGAAGGCAAGATCCACTGACATTATCATTCCCAGATCCTTCACATTACTTCTTCGCTCTATTGTATGGGTAGAATTTGCTGTATACAATGATACAGTTTTAATTTCATCACGTTTTCCATATCTGATTACTTGAAATTTCTCATCATTGAACTTTGTATTGTATTCAGTGGCCCATTTGAAGATTTGGTTGTTGTCCGCCTGGAGTCTTGCAGTGTCTTCGATGGAGGACACTGTAATGGCAATTCGAGTGTCATCCGCAAAGGAAGGCATGGAGCTATGACTTACATCTCTGTCTATGTCAAATACGAGGACGACAAATTGGATGGGACCGAGTACTGTGCCTTGTGGAACAGAGCTTTCCACAGTAGCCGCCTCAGACTTTACTCATTGTGTTCTATTTGTGAGGACGTTAAAGATCCAACTTCTCTTGCTATTCCTTTATCATGCATTTTGTGTGCTATTACACCATGGTCACACTAGCCGAAGGCTTTTGCTAAGTCTGTGTATACTGCATCTGCATTTTATTTATCCTCTATAGCATCCAGGGCCTTGTCATAGTGGTCCAGTAGCTGGGACAGGCAGGAGCGACCTGCTCTAAACCCGTGTTGCCCTGGGTTGTGTAACTGATGGGTATTTAGGTGGTTGGCTATCTTGCTTCTTAGAACCCTCTCAAAGATTTTTATGATATTGGATGTTAGTGTTATCAGTTTTCAGCTCTTTGCAATTGCTTTACGCCACCTTTGTGGAGTGGGGCTATGTCTGTTGTTTTTAGTGAGTGTGGGATGACCCCTGTGTCCATGCTCCCTCTCCATAGAATGCTGAAGGCACGTAATAGGGACTTCTTGCAGTTCTTGATGAACAAGGAGTTCCATGAATCTGGGCCTGGGGCAGAGTGTATTGGCATGTCATTTATTGCATTTTCGAAGTCTTGAGGTGTTACGGTATTATCAGAGATTTTTGAGATGACCAAATTTTGGGTGTCGTTCATAAAGAATTCATTTGGATTGTCGACCCTTTGTCTGGGTAGAGGCTCGCTGAACACTGAGTCGTATTGGGACTTTAATATCTCATTTCTTAGCTGTCATCTGTGTATGTTCCAAGTCGCCTAAGCAGCAGCCCAATACTGGATGTTGTTTTTTTCCTTAGATTTGGCATAAGAGAAGATGTATTTTGTTTTTGTTTTTTAATTTTCCTTATGGTTTTAGTTCTTCCTGTGATTCTTGTCTCCGGTATGATTCCTTCTGCTTTAGTTCAATATTTTCTCTTTCACTGACCAGTGCCTCCCTTCGCATTTCAGATATATTGCCGCCTCTCAGCAGCTCTGTGATTCTTCACCTTCAGTTGTATAGGGAGCATCTCTCTCTTTCTAGTTTACATCTTCTCTTTCATTTTCTTAATGGAATATGCCTTGAGCAAATCTCAAGAACCACAGAGTTTATTTTTTTCTAGGCAAAGGTTCGGATCCGTGTTGTTTAATATATCTTCCCAGCTTGTTTTTTTTTTTAGGACATAGTTGAGTTGGTCCATTTATATGTTTTTGTTAATGAAACTGAATTTTGTGAAGACACCCTCATGATTGATCATATTATGCTGATCAGAAGCCCTGTGCATACATGTCTGTGCCTCTGTTATGTTGTGATCTGAGCGTATTGTCTTTAATAATGTTATATTATATATCATATCGTCGTTGGTAGTGAAGATGAGGTCCAGCGTATTTTCCAGTCTTGTAGGCTCTAATATTTGCTGGTGAAGGTGAATTTGGTACAAAGATTTAATTGCTCGTGTGTGTATCAATTTTCATCTGAGCTACTTCCTGGGGTATACTCCTCGATTTAAGTGTCTCAAGTTGAAATCTCCAGTAGTATGATGTTTGGGCTAGAGTTGGGAGACATTCCAGACAGTGGTCAATTTTCAAAAGCTGTTCCTGGAATTGTTGGAAGTTGCATCCGAGGCTTGTATACAGCCACAATGACAAGGTTTTGGTTTTCAGTCTTTACCGCCAAACTTCAACTACATCATTTATGTGGGTCTCTGTGAAAGCTGAAAACATTGCATTTAACTCCTTGAGCAGTTCCATGATGTAAAGAATTTATTGTTTGTTGACGGCTTTAGACCCTGTATGTCGTTATATTGATGGAAGTTAGAGGGGTCTTATTTGCTGGCTCTAATATGTGTTCTGAATTGAAGCCAATGACTCTTCTCTTGATCCAGAAGTATTTTCAGTTTGTATAAGATTTCTGTCATTTCTTGCCAGTGTTTTTCCTTGTCCGTATCTCTCAGGATCTCCTTCTATGTCCCTCGTTTCTTTCCTCCAAGTCTGCCAGAGAGTTAGAGCTCTTGTGCTTTTATTCTATCAGAGAAGAATTTATCATGTGCAATTTACACTTCTGGAACTGGAGGCAACAGCCTCCACTTGCCGATCATCGGCAGCTGGGCCTGACGGAATTAATATTCATATGCTACAACATTTACATCAGTCAGCCCTTGCTGTCCTCTTAGGACTCTCTAATCTTAATTGATCGCAAGGAGTTCTTCCCCAGCTGTGGAAATCTGCCATTGTTCTCACTTTCTGAAAACCGGGTACTACGGAACATGATGCCTCCCACCATCGTACCATTACTCTTACCAGTGCAGTTTGTAAGATGATGGAACGTCTGGTAGATGTTTGATGTGGTATTTAGAGACACACAATAACCTCTGCCTTTTTGCTTGACGCTTATAGTGGGCTGAATAATCATCTCTTGCCAATGTCCATCAATAGTCTGCAAACATTCTTGTGCCCTATTTGTCCTGGTAACATATTTCCATGGTTAAAATATCATGGTGAAACCTTTCACCTTATCCGTCACTAACCGTCTCAAAGTTCGCTGGAAAAAGTCTAAATGTGAGTCCAAAAAGTGGATTTTAAGTGACATGTTATATCCCATGTTCTTGTAAGCCTTGATGAGGTTTTCCACCAATTCTTCATAGTTGCCTTCCCTTCTGTTTCCGAGAAATCCCTTCACCACTAATTTGAATGCTTCCAAAGCAGCATATGTGTGGATCCCGGTTCTTATCCTGGTCATCAATCTTGCATCCAAATTATACGTGATATGCCTTTCTAACCATACGGCGCTTCTCTGATGCAAAGGTCACCTCAACACAAATGTAGCAGAAGTTGTCTGCACTATTCACACAAGTACGAAGCATCTGAAAGAAGAAAACAACAATTAGAAGATAAGCAGACAATTTATTCATAAATTTATCATTATAATACAGAGCATGACAGCTGAGCAGAAGTATTTATATCACTGAATATTTATTATAAGTTTAAAAAGTGTTTGGCTAAGAAAATCACCAACCTATCACCTCAAAATATAAACTTGCACAGCACAACTACCTTCTATGACTGCTGGAACAATAATGAAGGTCAGTCAGACTGTGAGTGTGGTAAGAAACACACTGCCACAAACCTGTTGGAACCTGTTGTGACATGTAGGTGTATATTGAAAAGTAGAGCTAACAAACAATTTTAACCATGATATTCACTCTCAGTGACCTAAAATTAGTTGGAAATTGCTACTCTGGTCTCAGAAGCATTTTAGTTGTTGACACAACTTGGAGGTTTATAAGCTGCTTCTCCGCTCATCTGCCGTATTCTACTCAAGATTGATGGACTGAACACATCGACTCAAGGTTGAGGGACTGATTACCTCATTCTCCTCCTGTTCTTCAAGTTTCTCCTATGTATGGACTGATGAAGCCACTGTGTGGCGAAACGTTTCCTCAATAAAGATACCCAAGAGTTGCACATGTGTCTAATTTATCAACATGTCGGTTCTCTGAACCATTCATCTACAAAGAGGTATATCATCTTGGTCCACTCCATAGGTCTCCGAGGCAATCTTCCATTTATCCTTAAAAACCTCTTAACTGAGAGACATTTCCGTGTTCAGGTTAATAATGTACTTTCCCCGGGCTTTGTCCAAGCTGAAGGTGTCCCCCAAGGACGTGTCCTCAACACATCACTTGTTCTTGACTCACGAAATCGTAATGACACGATTGCAAACAAACCATACCACGGGCCGAGTTAGAACCCGCGATCAGAGAGTCACAAACTCACGGCCACGCTAGCTGGAGAGTCGTCTATAGAAACTTGCATTTGTGAACACAGTGGTGCCTGTGCAAACCTTTCTATGGCGTAGAAATATACCTAGTTGGATGAATCTTATAGTGGCCAGCTGGCCCAGTGGCTAACGCGAGGGTCTGGAATATTGAGACTCTGATCACGGGTTCTAACCCCGCTCGTGGTGTGACTTGTTCTTGCTTTAAATGATCTGGTATCTATTCTTCCATCTAATATTTCGCCATCACTTGTGGAGACGCTGACTGTCACCTCATTACAGTTTCTCTCCAGCATGCGGTCAACCGTGTTTCCAATTGGGTCACCACTTATGGGTTTAAATTATCTAGTACTAAAGCTCACCAAATTACTTTCACTTTCTGTTGTCTCTGGTCGTCCATTGTACCTGTATGGCTCACGTATCCCAGAACATGATACGGTCAGCTTTCTCGGCCTTCTGTTTGACCGTATGTTATCCTGGAAACCTCACATCACCTCCTTGAAGGCAACTTGTCATAGCCGGCTGAACCTTCTTAAAACCCTCGCTTATGTTTCATGGGGGGGGGGGAGGCGCTGATCGTAGAACACACCTTCGACTACTTTCAGCCCTAATTTTATCGATGCTCGATTATAGTGACCAGATATATTCAGCAGCCTCTCCTGCTACTCTCTCTAGCCTTAATCCCGTTCATCTCCAGGGATTACGTTTATGCCTTGGTGCTTTTCGCTCTTCACCAATTGAGAGCCTCTATACAGAGGTTAATATTCCATCCGTGACCGATTGCCGTGATGCTCATTGCCGTTGCTCTTATGTTCGATATCATGACCTCCGCAACGTTTCGCTCCTGGAGAGCAAAAACGTTGCCACTATAAAATGTTACATTTGTTGCACCTGTGTGCTTTTACCCAACATAAACAAAGTAACTCCGAACAACAGCATCGTGAGAACGCAAATTCTGAGGAAAAGTTATCACCAGTAAATACTTAAGAGCTGGTTGCTGGAAAATCATACCGAGTTTTGCGGATTTGGTGCAATCATCGTAAATTTGGTGCAACCATCGTAAATTTGGTGCAACCATCGAAAATTTTGGGTTTGCAACCATCGTAAATTTGGTGCAACCATCGTAAATTTGGTGCACCATCGTAAACTTGGTGCAACCATCGTAAATTTGGTGCAACCATCGTAAACTTGGTGCAACCATCGTAAACTTGGTGCAACCATCGTAAATTTGGTGCAACCATCGTAAATTTGGTGCAACCATCGTAAATTTGGTGCAACCATCGAAAAATTTGGTGAAAACCATCGTAAATTTGGTGCAATCATCGTAAATTTGGTGCAACCATCGTAAACTTGTGAAAACCATCGTAAATTTGGTTGCAACCATCGTAAACTTGGTGCAAACCCACCATAAATTCTTAATATCGTAAGAAGTGGTGTAATAATATAATAGTGAATGCAGGTCACATTCCAGTGTATACGAGTGATGTTCAAGTATACAAACTGACAATATTTCAGATACTAAAATATAGATCGAAGCCTCGTTCATTCAACGATCCAATCCAATAAAAGCTGGACTCGACACACCATCCAATAAGTTATCGGTGATCGTTTTACGAAAGTTATACGACAGGTAATGTCTCTTCATATCTGTCTGATATATTATTTCACACTTGATCTGTAAATTATAAAACGAGCGTCTATAATAAGCAAAATAATTTAGGAAAGTAACAACAAATATAATCCAAAGTGCAAGAAATGTAGCATTAATTATTAATAACAAACACACACACACACACACACACACACACACACACACACACACACACACACACACACACACACAAGTGAAGTGTAAATTATAAAAGTAGCAATATACAAGTGATAAGTGTGGTAAATGAGGACTCAAAAGGGAAATGAGAATAGAATAATTGAAGAGGTCGGAGGCGGAAAGGGCGAGGAGCACGAGAGTCATCGTACAGCGAGCATCGTACAGCGAGCATCGTACAGCGAGCATCGCACAGCGAGCATCGTAGAGAGAGCATCGTACAGCGAGCATCGTACAGCGAGCATCGTACAGCGAGCATCGTACAGCGAGCATCGTACAGCGAGCATCGTACAGCGAGCATCGTACATCAGGCATCTGGATGTTAGTTTAACATCTTTATTATGTACCACATACTCATCCTGTGGGCGGTAGTCAAAAGATTACGAAGGTACATAATGGGTCCAGTGACTGGACCCAAAAGTTATGATAGCTGAACTAGTTACAAAGGTAATGAACTCCAGGTAGATCTGGTCACAATCATGGCAAGTTACAGAGGTAATGAATCAGCCTCACTCCTATACATGGTTACAGTCATGAACAAATTACAAAGTAATGAGCCACTGATACGTCCACACCTGGTCACAGTTGTAATGAGTTATAAATAGAAATATTAAGTGGGTCATGCACACATACACACACGAGGGCACACGTACAGACACATGCACATGAGCGTACTAATATACGCATACACACAAGCACGCACACCCACACACACACACACACACACACACACCCCACACCACACACACACCACACACACACACACACCACACACACACACACACACACCCCACACACACACACACTCACACACAATCTTCAACACATCCCTTGAAACTGGGCAACTACCTGAGAAATGGAATACAGCTAATGTAGTCCCCATATTTTAGAAAGGAAACAGAAACGAGGCACTAAACTACAGACCTGTGTCTCTGACATGTACTGTGTGCAAAGTCATGGAGAAGATTATCAGGAGGAGAGTGGTCGAACACCTGGAACGGAACAAGATTATAAGTGAAAACCAGCATGGGTTCATGGAAGGCAAATCTTGTCTCACAAACCTCCTGGAGTTTTATGACAAGGTAACAGAAGTAAGACACGAGAGAGAGGGGTGGGTAGATTGCGTTTTCCTAGACTGCAGGAAGGCCTTTGACACAGTTCCCCACAAGAGATTAGTGCAGAAGCTGGAGGATCAGGCGCATGTAAAAGGGAGGGCACTGCAATGGATAAGGGAATACTGACAGGGAGGCAGCAACGAGTCATGGAAACGTGAAGAGGTATCACAGTGGGCGCCTGTTACGAGAGGGGTCCCACAGGGGTCAGTTCTAGGACCAGTGCTATTTTTGATATATGTAAAACGACATGATGGAAGGAATAGCTCTGAAGTGTCCCTGTTCGCAGATGACGTGAAGTTGATGAGAAGAATTAAATCGGACGAGGATGAGGCAGGACTGCAAAGAGACCTGGACAGGCTGGACATGTGGTCCAGTAACTGGCTTCTCGAATTCAATCCAGCCAAATGCAAAGTCATGAAGATTGGGGAGGGGTAAAGAAGACCTCAGACAGAGTATAGGCTAGGTGGACAAAGACTACAGACCTCACTCAGGGAGAAAGACCTTGGGCTGACCATAACACCGAGCACATCACCGGAGGCACACATCAACCAAATAACCGCTGCAGCATACAGGCGCCTGGCAAACCTGAGAATAGCGTTCCGATACCTTAATAAGGAATCGTTAAGACACTGTACACTGTGTATGTTAGGCCCATACTGGAGTATGCAGCACCAGTCTGGAACCCACACCTGGTCAAGCACGTCAAGAAGTTAGAGAAAGTACAAAGGTTTGCAACAAGGCTAGTCCCAGAGCTCAGGGGAATGTCGTACGAGGAAAGGTTAAAGGAAATCGGACTGACGACACTGGAGGACAGAAGGGTCAGGGGAGACATGATAACGACATACAAGATACTGCGGGGAATAGACAAGGTGGACAGAGATAGGATGTTCCAGAGAGGGGACACAGGAACAAGGGGTCACAACTGGAAGCTGAAGACTCAGACGAGTCACAGGGACGTTAGGAAGTATTTCTTCAGTCATTAGAGTTGTCAGCAAGTGGAATAGCCTAGCAAGTGAAGTAGTGGAGGCAGGAACCATACATAGTTTTAAGAAGGGGTTTATGACAAAGCTCAGGAAGCAGAGAGAGAGAGGACCCAGTAGCGATCAGTGAAGAGGCGGGGCCAGGAGCTTGGACTCGACCCCTGCAACCTCAACTAGGTGAGGTACACACACACGTGGTAATGCTTATTTACAGCTAGCAAAGTCGGGGTTTATTTCTCCAGAATGGTCTGTAATAAAACCACTGTGGATAAAATACTTTGCCATTTCTTGAACATTTCTGAGTGAGTTGTCTCTAAATTCATTAATTTTATCGCACTCCAGTACATAATGATGCAGGGTGTGACAATAGTCCATCTGACAAAGTTTACATTTCGTTTGGTCTACATCTGGTGGTGGTGATTTAACCTGCCAAAGATACTTGTAAACCCCGCCGGAGCCGGGGCGGTAGTGACATCCAAGAGTCTGGTTATTTTTGTTGATGCACCATAGACATGTGGCTCCTCCTGCATGATGGAATGATGATAGATGGACTGACTTGTGTCAATCTCCCTAAGTCTTAAGTCAATAAAGTTCAATTAAAGTTCTTTTCGTATTATTGTTCTCAAACTACTACATGACAAGCCAAGATTGTAAACTACTCCCTCTTTGAAAGCATACAGCTTAGCCAATTTATCAGTTCTATCATGCATCCGAAGACCAATGTGAGATGGAATCCACAGCATGTGCACTCTGACTCCACTGTCCACAATCTTACCATACCTGTGTCTGGCTTCTGACACAAGCATGCCACAATTTATGCTTAATGAGTTGAGAGCATTTATGGATGACAGAGAATCAGTTACAATTAAAGTGTCAACCTTAGATACATGGACGCATTTGAGTGCAAGGAGAATGGCAAACAGATCTGTTTGAAGGGTAGAGGCCCAGTTATTGATGCCTGCTCCAATTTCTTTATGAGAGCCATCACTCTGTGTGACAACAGCAGCACTACCAGCTGCACCAGTGGATTGGTGAACAGAACCATCAACGTAAATAATTTGTGAAAGTGTGTTGTGTGTGACTAAGTTATCAATACAGCTTAAGGCATCATGTTTGGCTTCAAGACGAAGCTTTGGTTGTGATTTAAGAAGAGTTTTGGGGGGAAATTGAGGAATGGTAGTTTGGAATGGGGTAATATCCCATGGAGCAGGGAAGTGTCTCTGTTGCCTAACTTGACATAGATCATGTAGCTGGTTCATGCGGAGGTCGGTTCCAGTTTTTTCGATCCATCTGGAAGGATGTTCAACAGTGCTGAGGAAAGTTTGGAGGGCTTCTGTGCAGGGGTTTGAATGGGCTAACCTAAGCATATTGACCCCAATAAGGACATTTCTTTCCTTAACACGATCTCTAATGCTTGGAATATTAAGTTCTTTCCGCATATTTAAAATTTTGGCAGTACGAGGGCATCCTAGGATGATCCTCATTGCTTTGTTTTGCAGTTTTTCCAGCCCTCCAAGCTTCCAGTCAGACACGAGTGCAAGTAGTGGTGCAACATAATCAACCAATGATGTAATATAAGCAAGATACATCATTTTCACAATTTTAACATTAGCTCCATACCTGGGATGAAAATCTGCCAAAACTCTAAGCGCCCTCAGCCTTTCTTTGTATTGGCGACAAAGTCCTGTTACAACAGGTCCAAGTAGTGGAACCTCAAAGCCTAGATACCTGTATCTGCTTACATATTCTAGAAGAGACCCATCATACAACTGGATCTGACGAACTGTGCCTCTCTGTCGAGGAGGACGCCTGTTGAGTATCTTTGTTTTATCCCCTGAGATTATTAACCCCAGGTCCTGACACGAGGCTAGTACATGATTAAGAATGTTTTGGGTGTTGGAGAATCCGGTGGTGTAAATCATTATATCATCAGCAAAACTAACCATATAATGATGGGGCTGGCTAGGCATAGCATTAGTAGGGCATTAATCAGAATATTGAAAAGGGTGGGACTTAGCACACCTCCCTGTGGGGTTCCTAATCCAAAGTCTTTAGTTACACTTCTTTGTCCCTGGAACAACACAGACGACTTTCTGTTGGACAGGTAACCTTTAATCCAGCGGAGAAGCCATCCTCCAACATCCATTTTGGCAAGTTCACTAATGATTACATGTCGGTTGGCTACATCGAAAGCGGATTTAAGGTCAAGGAACGTAGTGTATGAGCTGTCAGTGTGCAGAGTGAGAAAGGTGGTAATGCAATGATGCACACTCCTTCCATGCATGAAGCCATGCAACCGGGGAGACAAGAATTGCTTAATTTTGTGCATAAGATGATTAAGAATCATCCTTTCGAATGTCTTACACAAGCAACTTGTAAGGGATATTGGGCGAAATGAGTTTTGTTGATTGGGCTTCGGAATGGAAATAACGAGGCTGTTGGTTCATGATTTAGGGAGCTCCCCAGTGACATAGCTCATGTTATATAATTCAAGTAAAGGATTACTTGGCACTCGACACAGCAATCTGAGTATGTTGTAAGTAATACCGTCCTCACCAGGCGACGTGGAGTTGCCCTTAGTGCTGCATCAAGTTCATAATTAGTGAAAGGAATGTTGCAGTCATCTGCCTTGCTGAGCATAAAGCAAACAAGTCTCTCCCTTGCATCATATTTGTCCATTAATTTCGCCTGTGTGGTACTGAGAAGACTGTCATAGCTAGATGTAGCAGCCCAAGCACTGACTAACTCATTCGCCCTATGTAAGGGATGAGAGTGGGCGATCTGCCCAGTTCTGTTACCCTTAATTCTATTTATGTCCCTCCATGCCCGGCTAAGTGGGGTGTGAGCATTGAGACCATTGACAAATTGTTCCCAGTCTGTTTGCCGCAGCTCTGTCATACGCTCTCTGGCAGCAGCAAGGGCAGTTTGGAAGAGGCTCAGCATTTCAGGGGTACGATGGTTTCTATAGGCTAGGCCTAGTCTGCGAGCAGTACGTTTCAATGTTCGAAGTTTAGAATCATTGTAATAGGTATGGTTTTTATAAGACTTATGATTATTATGGAAGTCATTTGGATTTAGAGTAGTAGGAGGTTTCAGAGGCGGCTCTAAGTAGTTCTGAATACTGCTCACAAGGTCATTGTTAAAAGTCTCGACAGAGGTACACTCATAGGAATTATACCAGTCAGTCACATGTGCAACAAAGTCATCATGTTGATCAGGGGAAACATTAAGACGTTTCCGTTTAAATATCCCACCAGGGAGAATAGTATTACCAATATCTAGAGAGGTTATCCTAGGGAAATGATCAGACGCTATATCTGTTACAATGGAAGACTCACAGCTGGCAGAAGTAATGTTGAAGCCAAGACACAGATCAAGGACGCCTCCATAAATATGTGTGGGCTCAAGGTCACCTACAATTTGCACATTATCATGACTGTTTAAAAGTGACAACAGTTGTTCCATTACGATTACCAATTGAATTTTCCCAATTGCTTTTGTGTCTTGCTTATAATCCCATAATAAGAGTGGTTCAGGGCACAGGGGGGAGCTCCAAGTAATTTAAAACTTATCAGCGGAGATAAATTAAATATGTTGAGGCAGATTTCCCCGTTAAACCCCAAACCTGATATGTAGCCTCTGTTTTTTAGTGCAAAAAGTTGATGGGGAATTTTGTTTTTTTTTAATTATAGAAACAAGGTTAGTAGTTTTGGGTTTTGAACAAATGATGGTAATTTAGGGGGTCGGGATGGAGTCCCCTTGAGTTGAAAACGTACAAATCACCTGTTTGTGGAGTGGCTGTAAAACCCCGATCCAGAGTGATTTTCATACACCAAACCTAGCAGTATGGGGAAGAAAAAATTTGTTGGAGGGGAATGGGCGGGGGAAGTTGGGTAATGGGGCTACAGCCCTGGCAACAGTTTTAAAGAGATAAGGTTTTTTTGGGAAAAAAAGACAGTGAAAATCTGAGAAGCAAGTATTAGGTCACATGTAGTATAAGGTGACACAACTGGGTGAAAAGACTCTTTAACACACTAGTTTTATAATTATTAAAATTACTTCAGTTTTAATGGATTTTATTTTTATGGTACATAGAGGTGAGGTTTTTTTGGGGACACATAAAAAATCCGTGCTACGCACACATGCACCACACACACACAATGGGGCCGGAGTAGGTATCGACCCTGAAACCACAAAAAGTGAGTACACACCACATACCACAGCTGACATTGGGAAATTTTACCCCCGTTCCCCCACCCCCCTCTTCCCTCTCTCTCTTCCAAAGTCCTTTTCCCCCCCCCTCCACTTAACCTTCACTCCCCCCCCTCTCTCTATCTCTACCCCCTCCCTCGCATTTCTCCTCTCATAGCCTTTTTCCCTCCCTCTCCCCCCCTTCTCTCCTCTCTTTCTCATCCATAAACCCCATCCCTCACCCCTCCTCTCTCTATTCTTATAGGCTTCTCTTCCCCCTTCTTTCTCTTTCCCCCTTTTTTTCTTTTTACCCCCCCTTGCATTTTCTCTTTCATAGCCTTTTCCCTCACCCTCCTCTCTCCCTCTCTATCTTTCTCTTTCTCTCTCCCTCTCTCTACCCTTTCCTTCCCCCCCTCGTTTCTCTCTCTCTCTCCCTAGTCTTATCCCTCACCCTCATACTCCCTCCCCTCTCTCCTTCTTTCTACCCTTTTCTCTCTCACCCTTTACTCTCTCTTTCCTCTTTAGCCTTCCCCCTTTATTTTTCTCTCTCTTCTCCCCCTGCCTTTCCCCTCCCCCCACACCCAAACCCCGAAAAAAACATAAATTCTCTCTGTGGTAAATACAAACTTCTTTCTGTGGAAAAAAAATAAAAAAAAAAAAATGGGTGGCCCTAGAGGGGGGAAAAACCCGAGAATCTGGTGGATAACCAGGGGGAAAGATGGGAGTTAGAGCTCCAAAAAAAAAGGGGAAGAGTGGGGAAGGGAAAATAGAAGAGCTTGGTAAGTTATGGTGGGGCAGATAGTGAACGTGCAGGAAGGGGGAAGAAAAAGGGTTCTTAGCAGCAAAAAGCAAAGGATACAGTGCTTTGAAGAGAAATTTGAAAAAACCAAAAAACAGACTAGGGGGGCCCAAGGGACAATTCAGATGCGACTTAAAAAAATTTTATGTCAGGCACGGGAAAAGGGGGATATAAGAAACAAAGGAGTTATGCCATACTTAAACCCCTATCAGCCCCCACAGGGGGCCAGGGAAAAAGACGAGGCATACAAAGATCAAATGACGGGTTCCGAAGACAATAAAGGTATGTTCCATGCAGAGGACTCTAACACCCAACTCCCGTAGAAAGGGAAACAGTGATCATAAAAAGACATTCACTGAAAAATAGAATTTTTCAGGTAGGACAGGGATTTAAAGGCAAAAAACTTTTAACGGAAGGAAATAAAGCCCCTCAGGGGATGTAAATGGACCGGGGGAGGGGGGAAAAGGGTGAGGTAAAGTTTTTGTCTATGGGCTCCAAAAAGGAAAGGGGGCCCAACTTCGAAAAAATTAAAACGGAGAATGAAAAAATGTTTAAAAGGCATCATAAAAACCCAAGGGGTTGGGGGGCGTTTAATGCCCCCAGGTGACAAATTTAAAAGAATTGGGGGGTTTTTGTGAGGGGAAGGATAGGCCCTTTTCAAAGAAATTTTCCCAAAGGAAAAAATCATTTTCCAAACCAGGACCCTTAAAAGAGAAAGCAAGACTGGGGGAAAAAAACGGGGGGTCCAGTGAGTATACCTCGATTGCAAAAGGGGGGGGGGGGGACCACACAAGAAAAAAGGACTACACTGAAAGAGAGGGTTTCAGAGATGAAAAGGGGGAAATTTAGAGGCAATGATGACGAGAGAAGGATCCAGACTCAGGAGAAAAAGCAAAACACACCCTGCAGAAAAATCCACCCCAAAGACTCCCAAACCCCGACAATCCCAACGCAAATTTGGAAACCCAAAATTAAAAACCCCTCATGTTCCCTCCGCCACCAACCCCCACATCACAAACCTCACCCCAACAGCTGCCCCTTATGGGCTTTCTGAACCCCACCCCCATCATCACAAACCCCACCTACACCACAGCCCTCCATAGGCCCCCCCCAAGGCTCTCATTCCCCCCAACTCCAATATTCTTGCAGGACCACAGTGATAGAAAAGAAGCTGAAAGTTTGTACACAAATGCAGATGGAATAACGAATAAGCATGAGGAGGGGAAACAAAAGAATTCAGTGAGAAATCCCCAGACATCATAGCGGTCACAGAAACAAAACTCGCTGAGACAACAGACGCAATCTTCCCACCAGGATATCAGATCCTGAGGAAAGATAGAAGGAGTACAGGGGGAGGAGGGTTTGCACTGCTCATAAAAACCGATAGGGATATGAGGAAGTGGAAGGCATGGACGTGATTGGAAAAGGGGACTACAAAGTAGGTACAATTCAGTCTGGAGAACATAAAGTAGTCATTGGAGTGGTGTATAACCCAGCACAGAACTGCAGGAAGCCAAGAGAGGAAGAAAACAACAGGGCGATGGTGGACACACTGGCTGAGGTGGCAAGAAGAGCTCACTCGAGAAGAGCAAAGTTACTGATAATGGGCGATTTCAACCACATGGAGATCGACTGGGAAAACCTGGAGCCACATGGGGGTCCAAAACGTGGAGAGCCAAGATGATGGGTGTGAATACTTGAAAAACCTCATGCATCACATGTCATGGACACTACCCCGAGAGAGAGAGGAGGATGAGCTAGAAAGGGCTGGATCTTGTGTTCACCCTGAGCAGTTCAGACATTGAGGACATTTACTTACGAGAGGCCCTTGGAGCTAGCGATCACGTGGTTCTGGGTTTTGATTATATAGTAGATTTTCAAGTGGAGAAGGTAACAGGAATTGAATAGGAAAAGACAAACTATAAAGGGGGGACTACAAAGATATGAGGAACTTCCTGCAGGAGGTTCAGTGGGACAGAGAACTGGTAGGAAAATCAGTAAATGAGATGATGGAATATGTGGCAACAAAGTGCAAGGAGGCAGAGGAAAGGTTTGTTTCCAAGGGAAACAGAAATAATAGGAAGACCAAAGCGAGTCCTTGGTTTACCCAAAGGTATAGGGAGGCAAAAACTAGGTGGACCAGAGAATGGAAAAGGTACAGGAGGCAAAGGACCCAAGAAAACAAGGAGATTAGTAGAAGAGCCAGAAACGAGTATGCACAAATAAGGAAGGAGGCCTAGCGACAGTAGGAAAACGACGTAGCATCGAAAGTCAAATCTGACCCGAAACTGCTGTACAGCCACATTAGGAGGAAGACAACAGTCAAAGACCAGGTGATAAGGCTGAGGAAAGAAGGTGGAGAACTCACAAGAAACGATCAAGAGGTATGTGAGGAGCTCAACATGAGATTCAAGGAAGTATTTACAGTGGAGGCAGGAAGGCCTCTCGGGGGACAGGCCAGATGGGGACACCAGCAAGGAATATACCAACAAGTGTTGGACGACATACATACAGATGAGAAGGAGGTGAAAAAACTGCTAAGGGACATCGATACCTCAAAGGCAATGGGACCGGACAACATCTCCCCGTGGGTCCTTAGAGAGGGAGTGGACATCGTGGAGGCAGGAAGGCCTCTCGGGGGACAGGCCAGATGGGGACACCAGCAAGGAATATACCAACAAGTGTTGGACGACATACATACAGATGAGAAGGAGGTGAAAAAACTGCTAAGGGACATCGATACCTCAAAGGCATAAAATACCGACAGATTGTTAGGTAAGACACATATGCAACAGTTAGGTATCTTTATTTCGAAACGTTTCGCCTACACAGTAAGCCTACTGTGTAGGCGAAACGTTTGGAAATAAAGATACCTAACTGTTGCATATGTGTCTTACCTAACAATCTGTCGGTATTTTATACCATTTCAATGTTCATTCTGTCAGACACTGCAACACAAGGGTATCTTGGTACAGACCATCAACTTCGACAACTTCTACTAGTGTGAACGGCTGGGTTTGAGAGGGACCTGCCCTCCCAAAGCAACCTACGTCTCACCTCCTGGCACCATATAAGGCCCCATTCTGTCACTTCAACTTCATATTGTTTCAGACAACGGAACAATGCTCTTCTCCAGACTGAGGGACTGACCACCTCAAAACTTTAAGGGTGATGGACTGATTACATCGTCTTCAAGTATCTTCTGCTTCTATCAACTTTTCTGTACTCGACTGAAGAAGCCTACTGTGTAGGCGAAGCGTTTGGAAATAAAGATACCTAACTGTTGCATATGTGTCTTACCTAACACACCTCAAAGGCAATGGGACCGGACAACATCTCCCCGTGGGTCCTTAGAGAGGGAGTGGACATGCTGTGCATGCCACTTACCATAATCTTCAACAAGTCACTGGAAACTGGGCAACTACCTGAGGTATGGAAAATGGCAAATGTAGTTCCCATTTTTAAAAAAGGAGTTTTATGATAAAGTAACAGAAGTAAGACTGCAAGAAGGCCTTCAAAACAGTTCCTCACAAGAGATTAGTGCAGAAGCTAGAGGATCAGGCGCGTATAACAGGAAGGGCACTGCAATGGATCAGAGAATACCTGACAGGGAGGCAACAATGAGTCATGGTACGTAATGATGTATCACAGTGGGCACCTGTGACGAGCGGGGTCCCACAGGGGCCGGCCCTAGGACCAATGCTATTTTTGGTGTATGTGAACGACATGATGGAAGGGTTAGACTCAGAAGTGTCCCTGTTCGCAGATGATGTGAAGTTAATGAGGAGAATTGTATCAGATGAGGACCGGGAAGGACTTCAAAGAGACCTGGACAGACTGGACACCTGGTCCAGCAACTGGCTTCTCGAATTTAATCCCGCCAAATGCAAAGTCATGAAGATAGGGGAAGGGCACAGAAGACCGCAGACAGAGTACACATCAACCAGATAACTGCTGCAGCATATGGGAGCCTGGCAAACCTGAGAACAGCGTTCCGATACCTTAGTAAGGAATCGTTCAAGACACTGTACACCGTGTACGTCGGGCCCATACTGGAGTATGCAGCACCTGTTTGGAACCTGCACTTGATAAAGCATGTGAAGAAACTGGAGAAAGTGCAAAGGTTTGCAACAAGGTTAGTTCCAGATCTAAGGGGAATGTCCTATGAAGAAAGGTTAAGGGAAATCGGCCTGACGACACTGGAGGATAGGAGGGTCAGCGGAGACATGATAACGACATATAAAATACTGCACGGAATAGCCAAGGTGGGCAAAGACAGGATGTTCCAGGGAGGGGACACAGAAACAAGTGGTCACAATTGAAAGTTGAAGACAAAGATGAGTCAGAGAGATATTAGAAAGTATTTCTTCAGCCATAGAGTTGTCAGGCAGTGGATAGCCTAGAAAGTGACATAGTGGAGGCAGGAACCATACATGATTTTAAGACGATGTTTGATAAAGCTCATGGAGCGGTGAGAAAGAGGGCCTAGTAGCAACCGGCGAAGAGGCGGGGCCAGGAGCTAAGACTCGACCCATACAACCACAAATAGGTGTGTACACACACACACACTCACACACACAAACACACACACACACACACACACACACACACAAACACACACACACACACACACACACACACACACACACACAAACACACACACACACACACACACACACACAAACACACACACACACACACACACACACACACACACACACACACACACACACACACACACACACACACACACACACACACACACACACACACACACACACACACCGATGGGGATTTGAGGAAATGGAAGGCATGGACATGATTGGAGAAAGAGACTACATTGTAGGTACAATTCAGTCCGGAGAACATAAAGTAGTCATTGGAGTGATGTATAACCCACCACAGAACTGCAGAAGGCCAAGAGAGGAGTACGAAGAAAACAACAGGGTGATGGTGGACACACTGGCTGAGGTGGCAAGAAGAGCTCACTCGAGCAGAGCAAAGTTACTGGTAATGGGCGATTTCAACCACAGGGAGATCGACTGGGAAAACCTGGAGCCACATGGGGGTCCCGAAACATGGAGAGCCAAGATGATGGATGTGGTACTTGAAAACCTCATGCATCAACATGTCAGGGACACAACCAGAGAGAGAGGGGAGGATGAGCCAGCAAGACTGGATCTTGTGTTCACCCTGAGCAGTTCAGACATTGAGGACATCACTTACGAGAGGCCCCTTGGAGCTAGCGATCATGTGGTGCTGAGTTTTGATTATATAGTAGAGTTACAAGTGGAGAAGGTAACAGGAACTGAAGGGGTCAGGCCAAACTATAAAAGGGGGGACTACACAGGTATGAGAAACTTCCTGCAGGAGGTTCAGTGGGACAGAGAAATGGTAGGAAAATCAGTAAACGAGATGATGGAATATGTGGCAACAAAGTGCAAGGAGGCAGAGGAAAGTTTTGTTCCCAAGGGAAACAGAAATAATAGGAAGACCAAAACGAGTCCTTGGTTTACCCGAAGGTGTAGGGAGGCAAAAACTAAGTGGAACAGAGAATGGAAAAGGTTCAGGAGGCATAGGACCCAGGAAAACAAGGAGATTAGTAGAAGAGCCAGAAACGAGTATGCACAGATAAGGAGGGAGGCCCAGCGACAGTATGAAAACGACATAGCATCGAAAGTCAAATCTGACCTGAAACTGCTGTATAGCCACATTAGGAGGAAGACAACAGTCAAGGACCAGGTGATAAGGCTGAGGAAAGAAGGTGGAAGAACTCACAAGAAGCGATCAAGAGGTATGTGAGGAGCTCAACACGAGATTTAAGGAAGTATTTACAGTAGAGTCAGGAAGGACTCTGGGGGGACAGACCAGATGGGGACACCAGCAAGGAATACACCAACAAGTGTTGGACGACATACATACAGATGAGGAGGAGGTGAAGAAACTGCTAAGGGACATCGATACCTCAAAGGCAATGGGACCGGACAACATCTCCCCGTGGGTCCTTAGAGAGGGAGCAGATATGTTGTGCGTGCCACTTACCACAATATTCAACACGTCCCTGGAAACTGGGCAACTACCTGAGGTATGGAAGACGGCAAATGTAGTTCCCATTTTTAAAAAAGGAGACAGAAAAGAGGCACTAAACTATAGACCTGTGTCATTGACGTGTATAGCATGCAAAATTATGGAGAAGATTATCAGGAGGAGAGTGGTGGAGAGCCTGGAACGGAACAAGAGTATAAATGCCAACCAGCACGGATTCATGGAAGGCAAATCCTGTGTCACAAACCTTCTGGAGTTTTATGATAAAATAACAGAAGTAAGACACGAGAGAGAGGGGTGGGTTGATTGCATCTTCTTGGACTGCAAGAAGGCCTTTGACACAGTTCCTCACAAGAGATTAGTGCAGAAGCTAGAGCATCAGGCGCATATAACAGAAAGGGCACTGCAATGGATCAGAGAATACCTGACAGGGAGACAACAACGAGTCATGGTACGTAATGATGTATCACAGTGGGCACCTGTGACGAGCGGGGTCCCACGGGGGTCGGTCCTAGGACCAGTGCTATATTTTTGGTATATGTGAACGACATGATGGAAGGGTTAGACTCAGAAGTGTCCGTGTTTGCAGATGATGTGAAGTTAATGAGGAGAATTAAATCTGATGAGGACCAGGCAGGACTTCAAAGAGACCTGGACAGACTGGAACACCAGGTCCAGCAAATGGGTTCTCGAATTTAATCCTGCCAAATGCAAAGTCATGAAGATAGGGAAGGGCACAGAAGACCACAGACCGAGTATAGGCTAGGTGGCCAAAGACTGCAAACCTCACTCAAGGAGAAAGATCATGGGGTGAGTATAACACCGAGCATGTCTCCGGAAGCACACATCAACCAGATAACTGCTGCAGCATATGGGCGCCTGGCAAACCTGAGAACAGCATTCCGATACCTTAGTAAGGAATCTTTTCAAGACACTGTACACCGTGTATGTCAGGCCCATACTGGAGTATGCAGCACCTGTTTGGAACCCTCACTTGATAAAGCACGTCAAGAAACTCGAGAAAGTACAAAGGTTTGCGACAAGGTTAGTTCCAGAGCTTAGGGGAATGTCCTATGAAGAAAGATTAAGGGAAATCGGCCTGACGACACTGGAGGACAGGAGGGTCAGGGGAGACATGATAACGACATATAAAATACTGCGTGGAATAGACAAGGTGGACAAAGACAGGATGTTCCAGGGAGGGGACACAGAAACAAGAGGCCACAATTGGAAGTTGAAGACACAAAT
>NC_069439.1:35666401-35693901 GCF_026875155.1 Cherax quadricarinatus | reverse complement strand
AGGGAGTGACCTAACTGTAACCATCTTTTAAGGGTATACTGAAGTGTTGAAGTGTGAGGATTGTCCCCACATACATTCAGGGTAGAGTGAGGGAGCGTTTATCTGATGTATACTGTGTTAAAATATTTATTTTCTTAGAATTGATGTTATTTAACCTTCCTTATGATCAAACCTTGTGTTTTTTAAACTGATTGGCCACTAATTTAGCGCTCTCTTTTTTGTTTAGAAAGAGTCTGGCCCTTGGCTGGTTTTGTTCTAAAAACTTTTTGATTAAGGCCCCTCGACAACTGTTTACCCCCAGAGATCACACTACTTTAAAACAGTAAGTTACACTCATTTTATGTGTGACGTTGTGAAGGAAAAGTTCATTAGATAGGAGTGGTCGATGTATGAATGAATGGTAGTGGTAGTTTGTTGATCACTTTGCTTCTTCTGTTAGGTGGGTGCATCGTTCCCTTTACCCCCCTTCTTTCAGCACCCTGGGGGAGGTGACGCATGTCAGCCGACCGGTTGTCAGTCACTTGACTTGTGACTCCCATCAAATTTGTAAGTAGTAAATAACAAAAAAAGGCCAAATACCGTGACTGGAACGATACACAAATAACCCGCACATAGAAGAGAGGAGCTTACGACGACGTTTCGGTCCGACTTGGACCATTTACAAAGTCACACTAACCAGAAGTGGAGCAGGACGGGTATATATAGGCAGGAAGAGGTAGTGGTGGTAGTAGTAGTAGTACCAGTGGTAGTAGTAGTAGTAGTAGTAGTAGTAGTAGTAGTAGTAGTAGTAGTAGTAGTAGTAGTGGTAGTGGTAGTAGTGGAAAATTAAGATGGAGAAGCCAGTCAAATACAAAGAAAGGGGAGCTCTGCAAGTGAGCTAGGTGCCCACAAGGGAGCTAGGTGCCCACAGAGGGAGAGCAAGTGCACATAGGTGGGGGAAGGGGAAGTGATGAAATAAATAATGAAGGAACAGAAACACGAGACAGAAGAAAGACAAAAAAGGTAACAGAAAAGGGGAAATGGGAGAAGAAGAAAAAATGCTCTCCCTCTGTGGGCACCTAGCTCCCTTGTGGGTACCTAGCTCCCTTGTGGGTACCTAGCTCCCTTGTGGGTACCTAGCTCCCTTGTGGGTACCTAGCTCCCTTGTGGGTACCTAGCTCCCTTGTGCGTACCTAGCTCCCTTGTGGGTACCTGCTCCCTTGGCGTACCTAGCTCCCTTGTGGGTACCTAGCTCCCTTGTGGGTACCTAGCTCCCTTGTGGGTACCTAGCTCCCTTGTGGGTACCTAGCTCCCTTGTGGGTACCTAGCTCCCCTTTTGGGTACCTAGTCCCTTGTGGGTACCTAGCTCCCCTTTTGGTACCTAGCTCCTTGTGGGTACCTAGCTCCCTTGTGGGTACCTAGCTCCCTCTGTGGGTACCTAGCTCCCTCTGTGGGTACCTAGCTCCCTTGTGGGTACCTAGCTCCCTCTGTGGGTACCTAGCTCCCTTGTGGGTACCTAGCTCCCTCTGTGGGTACCTAGCTCCTCTGTGGGTACCTAGCTCCTCTGGGGGTACCTAGCTCCCTTGTGGGTACCTAGCTCCCTCTGTGGGTACCTAGCCCCCCTTGTGGGTACCTAGCTCCCTCGGGGGGTACCCAGCTCCCTTGTGGGTTCCCAGCTCCCTTGTGGGTACCTAGCTCCCTTGTGGGTACCTAGCTCCCTGTGGGTCCTAGCTCCCTGTGGGTACCTAGCTCCCTTGTGGGTACCTAGTCCCTTGTGGGTACCTAGCTCCCTTGTGGGGGACCTAGCTCCCTTGTGGGACCTAGTCCCTTGTGGGTACCTAGCTCCCTTGTGGGTACCTAGCTCCCTCTGTGGGTAACCTAGCTTCCCCTTTTGGGTACCTAGCTCCCTTGTGGGACCTAGCTCCCTCTGTGGGTAAACCCAGCTCCCCTTTTGGGTACCTAGCTCCCTTGTGGGCACCTAGCTCCCTTTTGGGTACCTAGCTCCCTTGTGGGTACCTAGCCCCTTGTGGGCACCTAGCTCCCTCTGTGGGTACCTAGCTCCCCTTTTGGGCACCTAGCTCCCTTGTGGGCACCTAGCTCCCTTGTGGGCACCTAGTCCCTTTTGGGCACCTAGCTCCCTCTGTGGGTACCTAGCTCCCTTGTGGGCACCTAGCTCCTTTGGGCACCTAGCTCCCTTGTGGGCACCTAGCTCCTTGTGGGCACCTAGCTCCCTTGTGGGACCTAGCTCCCTTGTGGGCACCTAGCTCCCTTGTGGGCACCTAGCTCCCTTGTGGGCACCTAGCTCCCTTTTTGGGCACCTAGCTCCCTTGTGGGTACCTAGCTCCCTTGTGGGCACCTAGCTCCCCTTTTGGGCACCTAGCTCCCTTGTGGGCACCTAGCTCCCCTTTTGGGCACCTAGCTCCCTTGTGGGCACCTAGCTCCTTGTGGGCACTAGCTCCCTTGTGGGCACTAGCTCCCCCTGTGGGTACCTAGCTCCCTTGTGGGCACCTAGCTCCCTTGTGGGTACCTAGCTCCCTTGTGGGCACTAGCTCCCTTGTGGGCACCTAGCCCTTGTGGGTACCTAGCTCCCTTGTGGGCACCTAGTCCCTTTTGGGTACCTAGCTCCCTTTTGGGCACCTAGCTCCCTTGTGGGTACCTAGCTCCCTTGTGGGGGAACTAGCTCCCTTGTGGGTACCTAGCTCCCTTGTGGGCACCTAGCTCCTTGTGGGCACCTAGCTCCCTCTGTGGGTACCTAGCTCCCTTTTGGGCACTGCTCCCCTTTTGGGTACCTGCTCCCTTGTGGGACCTAGCTCCCTTGTGGGCACCTAGGGTCCCTTGTGGGTACCTAGCTCCTTGTGGGCACTAGCTCCTTTTGGGTACCTAGCTCCCTTTTTGGGACCTAGGGTCCCTTGGGGTACCTAGCTCCCTTGTGGGCACCTAGCTCCTTGTGGGCACCTAGCTCCCTTGTGGGTACCTGCTCCCTTGTGGGTACCTAGCCCCTTGTGGGGGACCTAGCTCCCTTGTGGGCACCTGCTCCTTGTGGGACCTAGCTCCCTTGTGGTACCTAGCTCCCTCTGTGGGTACCTAGCTCCCTTGTGGGTACCTAGCTCCCTTGGGGGGTTTTCCCAGCTCCCTCTGCGGGCACCCAGCTCCCTTGTGGGCACCTAGCTCCCTTGTGGGTACCCAGCTCCTTGTGGGCACCTAGCTCCCCTTTTGGCCCTAGCTCCTTGTGGGTACCTAGCTCCCTTGTGGGTACCTAGCTCCCTCTGTGGGTACCTAGCTCCCTTGTGGGTACCTAGCTCCCTTGTGGGTACCTAGCTCCCTCTGTGGGCACCTAGCTCCCTTGTGGGCACCTAGCTCCCTTGTGGGTACCTAGCTCCCTTGTGGGTACCTAGCTCCCCTTTTGGGCACCTAGCTCCCCTTTTGGGTACCTAGCTCCCTTTTGGGTAATAGCTCCCTCTGTGGGTACCTAGCTCCCTTGTGGGTACCTAGCTCCCTTGTGGGTACCTAGCTCCCTCTGTGGGCACCTAGCTCCCTTGTGGGCACCTAGCTCCCTTGTGGGTACCTAGCTCCCTTGTGGGTACCTAGCTCCCTCTGTGGGTACCTAGCTCCCTTGTGGGTACCTAGCTCCCTTGTGGGTACCTAGCTCCCTCTGTGGGCACCTAGCTCCCTTGTGGGTACCTAGCTCCCTTGTGGGTACCTAGCTCCCTTGTGGGTACCTAGCTCCCTCTGTGGGCACCTAGCTCCTTGTGGGCACCTAGCTCCCTTGTGGGTACCTAGCTCCCTTGTGGGTACCTAGCTCCCTTGTGGGCACCTAGCTCCCTTGTGGGCACCTAGCTCCCTCTGTGGGCACCTAGCTCCCTTGTGGGCACCTAGCTCCCTTGTGGGTACCTAGCTCCCTTGTGGGTACCTAGCTCCCTTGTGGGCACCTAGCTCCCTTGTGGGCACCTAGCTCCCTCTGTGGGCACCTAGCTCCCTTGTGGGCACCTAGCTCCCTTGTGGGTACCTAGCTCCCTTGTGGGCACCTAGCTCCCTTGTGGGCACCTAGCTCCCTCTGTGGGCACTAGCTCCCTTGTGGGCACCTAGCTCCCTTGTGGGTACCTAGCTCCCTTGTGGGCACCTAGCTCCCTTGTGGGCACCTAGCTCCCTTGTGGGTACCTAGCTCCCTTGTGGGCACCTAGCTCCCTTGTGGGCACCTAGCTCCCTCTGTGGGCACTAGCTCCCTTGTGGGCACCTAGCTCCCTTGTGGGTACCTAGCTCCCTTGTGGGCACCTAGCTCCCTTGTGGGCACCTAGCTCCCTCTGTGGGCACCTAGCTCCCTTGTGGGCACCTAGCTCCCTTGTGGGTACATAGCTCCCTTGTGGGCACCTAGCTCCCTCTGTGGGCACCTAGCTCCCTTGTGGGTACCTAGCTCATTTGTGGGCACCTAGCTCCCTCTGTGGGCACCTAGCTCCCTTGTGGGTACCTAGCTCCCTTGTGGGTACCTAGCTCCCTTGTGGGCACCTAGCTCCCTCTGTGGGCACCTAGCTCCCTTGTGGGTACCTAGCTCCCTTGTGGGTACCTAGCTCCCTCTGTGGGCACCTAGCTCCCTTGTGGGCACCTAGCTCCCTTGTGGGCACCTAGCTCCCTTGTGGGCACCTAGCTCCCTTGTGGGCACCTAGCTCCCTTGTGGGTACCTAGCTCCCTCTGTGGGCACCTAGCTCCCTTGTGGGTACCTAGCTCCCTTGTGGGCACCTAGCTCCCTCTGTGGGCACCTAGCTCCCTTGTGGGCACCTAGCTCCCTCTGTGGGCACCTAGCTCCCTTGTGGGTACCTAGCTCCCTTGTGGGCACCTAGCTCCCTCTGTGGGCACCTAGCTCCCTTGTGGGTACCTAGCTCCCTTGTGGGCACCTAGCTCCCTTGTGGGCACCTAGCTCCCTTGTGGGTACCTAGCTCCCTTGTGGGCACCTAGCTCCCTGGTGGGTACCTAGCTCCCTTGTGGGCACCTAGCTCCCTTGTGGGCACCTAGCTCCCTTGTGGGCACCTAGCTCCCTTGTGGGTACCTAGCTCCCTTGTGGGCACCTAGCTCCCTTGTGGGTACCTAGCTCCCTTGTGGGTACCTAGCTCCCTCTGTGGGCACCTAGCTCCCTTGTGGGTACCTAGCTCCCTCTGTGGGCACCTAGCTCCCTTGTGGGTACCTAGCTCCCTTGTGGGCACCTAGCTCCCTCTGTGGGCACCTAGCTCCCTCTGTGGGCACCTAGCTCCCTCTGTGGGCACCTAGCTCCCTTGTGGGTACCTAGCTCCCTTGTGGGTACCTAGCTCCCTTGTGGGTACCTAGCTCCCTTGTGGGCACCTAGCTCCCTTGTGGGTACCTAGCTCCCTTGTGGGCACCTAGCTCCCTTGTGGGTACCTAGCTCCCTCTGTGGGCACCTAGCTCCCTCTGTGGGCACCTAGCTCCCTCTGTGGGCACCTAGCTCCCTTGTGGGTACCTAGCTCCCTTGTGGGCACCTAGCTCCCTTGTGGGCACCTAGCTCCCTTGTGGGTACCTAGCTCCCTTGTGGGCACCTAGCTCCCTTGTGGGCACCTAGCTCCCTTGTGGGTACCTAGCTCCCTCTGTGGGCACCTAGCTCCCTTGTGGGTACCTAGCTCCCTTGTGGGCACCTAGCTCCCTTGTGGGCACCTAGCTCCCTTGTGGGTACCTAGCTCCCTTGTGGGCACCTAGCTCCCTTGTGGGTACCTAGCTCCCTTGTGGGCACCTAGCTCCCTTGTGGGCACCTAGCTCCCTCTGTGGGCACCTAGCTCCCTCTGTGGGCACCTAGCTCCCTTGTGGGTACCTAGCTCCCTTGTGGGTACCTAGCTCCCTTGTGGGCACCTAGCTCCCTTGTGGGTACCTAGCTCCCTTGTGGGCACCTAGCTCCCTCTGTGGGCACCTAGCTCCCTCTGTGGGCACCTAGCTCCCTTGTGGGTACCTAGCTCCCTTGTGGGCACCTAGCTCCCTTGTGGGTACCTAGCTCCCTCTGTGGGCACCTAGCTCCCTCTGTGGGCACCTAGCTCCCTCTGTGGGCACCTAGCTCCCTTGTGGGTACCTAGCTCCCTCTGTGGGCACCTAGCTCCCTCTGTGGGCACCTAGCTCCCTCTGTGGGCACCTAGCTCCCTTGTGGGTACCTAGCTCCCTCTGTGGGCACCTAGCTCCCTCTGTGGGCACCTAGCTCCCTTGTGGGCACCTAGCTCCCTTGTGGGCACCTAGCTCCCTTGTGGGTACCTAGCTCCCTTGTGGGCACCTAGCTCCCTCTGTGGGCACCTAGCTCCCTCTGTGGGCACCTAGCTCCCTCTGTGGGCACCTAGCTCCCTCTGTGAGCACCTAGCTCCCTTGAGGGTACCTAGCTCCCTCTGTGGGCACCTAGCTCCCTCTGTGGGCACCTAGCTCCCTCTGTGGGCACCTAGCTCCCTTGTGGGTACCTAGCTCCCTCTGTGGGCACCTAGCTCCCTTGTGGGCACCTAGCTCCCTTGTGGGTACCTAGCTCCCTTGTGGGTACCTAGCTCCCTTGTGGGCACCTAGCTCCCTTGTGGGCACCTAGCTCCCTTGTGGGCACCTAGCTCCCTTGTGGGTACCTAGCTCCCTTGTGGGCACCTAGCTCCCTCTGTGGGCACCTAGCTCTCTTGTGGGCACCTAGCTCCCTTGTGGGCACCTAGCTCCCTTGTGGGCACCTAGCTCCCTTGTGGGTACCTAGCTCCCTTGTGGGTACCTAGCTCCCTTGTGGGGCACTAGCTCCCTTGTGGGCACCTAGCTCCCTTGTGGGTACCTAGCTCCCTTGTGGGCACCTAGCTCCCTCTGTGGGCACCTAGCTCCCTTGTGGGCACCTAGCTCCCTTGTGGGCACCTAGCTCCCTCGTGGGTACCTAGCTCCCTTGTGGGTACCTAGCTCCCTTGTGGGCACCTAGCTCCCTTGTGGGCACCTAGCTCCCTTGTGGGCACCTAGCTCCCTTGTGGGCACCTAGCTCCCTTGTGGGTACCTAGCTCCCTTGTGGGCACCTAGCTCCCTCTGTGGGCACCTAGCTCCCTTGTGGGCACCTAGCTCCCTTGTGGGCACCTAGCTCCCTTGTGGGCACCTAGCTCCCTCTGTGGGCACCTAGCTCCCTTGTGGGCACCTAGCTCCCTTGTGGGCACCTAGCTCCCTTGTGGGCACCTAGCTCCCTTGTGGGCACCTAGCTCCCTCTGTGGGCACCTAGCTCCCTTGTGGGCACCTAGCTCCCTTGTGGGCACCTAGCTCCCTTGTGGGCACCTAGCTCCCTTGTGGGCACCTAGCTCCCTCTGTGGGCACCTAGCTCCCATGTGGGCACCTAGCTCCCTTGTGGGCACCTAGCTCCCTTGTGGGTACCTAGCTCCCTTGTGGGCACCTAGCTCCCTTGTGGGTACCTAGCTCCCTTGTGGGCACCTAGCTCCCTTGTGGGCACCTAGCTCCCTCTGTGGGCACCTAGCTCCCTTGTGGGTACCTAGCTCCCTTGTGGGCACCTAGCTCCCTTGTGGGCACCTAGCTCCCTTGTGGGTACCTAGCTCCCTTGTGGGCACCTAGCTCCCTTGTGGGCACCTAGCTCCCTTGTGGGTACCTAGCTCCCTTGTGGGCACCTAGCTCCCTTGTGGGCACCTAGCTCCCTTGTGGGCACCTAGCTCCCTTGTGGGTACCTAGCTCCCTTGTGGGTACCTAGCTCCCTTGTGGGTACCTAGCTCCCTTGTGGGTACCTAGCTCCCTTGTGGGTACCTAGCTCCCTTGTGGGTACCTAGCTCCCTTGTGGGCACCTAGCTCCCTTGTGGGTACCTAGCTCCCTTGTGGGTACCTAGCTCCCTTGTGGGTACCTAGCTCCCTTGTGGGTACTAGCTCCCTTGTGGGCACCTAGCTCCCTTGTGGGTACCTAGCTCCCTTGTGGGCACCTAGCTCCCTTGTGGGTACCTAGCTCCCTTGTGGGCACCTAGCTCCCTTGTGGGTACCTAGCTCCCTTGTGGGTACCTAGCTCCCTTGTGGGTACCTAGCTCCCTTGTGGGTACCTAGCTCCCTTGTGGGCACCTAGCTCCCTTGTGGGCACCTAGCTCCCTTGTGGGTACCTAGCTCCCTTGTGGGTACCTAGCTCCCTTGTGGGCACCTAGCTCCCTTGTGGGTACCTAGCTCCCTTGTGGGCACCTAGCTCCCTTGTGGGTACCTAGCTCCTTGTGGGCACCTAGCTCCCTTGTGGGTACCTAGCTCCCTTGTGGCACCTAGCTCCTTGTGGGCACCTAGCTCCCTTGTGGGTACCTAGCTCCCTGTGGGTACCTAGCTCCCTTGTGGGCACCTAGCTCCCTTGTGGGTACCTAGCTCCCTTGTGGGCACCTAGCTCCCTTGTGGGCACCTAGCTCCCTTGTGGGTACCTAGCTCCCTTGTGGGTACCTAGCTCCCTTGTGGGCACCTAGCTCCCTTGTGGGCACCTAGCTCCCTTGTGGGTACCTAGCTCCCTTGTGGGCACCTAGCTCCCTTGTGGGCACCTAGCTCCCTTGTGGGCACCTAGCTCCCTTGTGGGTACCTAGCTCCCTTGTGGGTACCTAGCTCCCTTGTGGGCCCCTAGCTCCCTTGTGGGCACCTAGCTCCCTTGTGGGCACCTAGCTCCCTTGTGGGCACCTAGCTCCCTTGAGGGCAACTAGCTCCCTTGTGGGCACCTAGCTCCCTTGTGGGCACCTAGCTCCCTTGTGGGCACCTAGCTCCCTTGTGGGCACCTAGCTCCCTTGTGGGCACCTAGCTCCCTTGCAGTGCTCCCATTTCTTTGTATTTGACTGACTCCTCCTCCTTAATTCCCCACTACTACCACTACCACTACTACCACTACCACTACTACTACCACCACTACTACTACTACTACCACCATTACTACTACTACTACTACTACCACCACTACCTCTTCCTACCTATATAGAGCCGTCCTGCCGTCCACTTCTGGTTAGTGTGACTTTGTAAATGGTCCAAGTCGGACCGAAACGTCGTCGTAAGCTCCTCACTTCTATGTGCGGGTTATTTGTGTATTGTATTTCACGCCCCACAGGGGGTTTCTTGACGCTGGTGAGGGGCTCTTGATCTAGGAAATTGGATCTGTGCTCCGGTTCCATGAATTTAGCCTGAATACCTTCCGTCCCCCCCATATGCGCTAAATAATCCTACAGGTGTAGCGCTCCCCCAAGATTATAAAGATTATAATAATAATGTAAGTATTCATTCCACTCCTGTTTAATTTATGTATTTGGGTTAATTTGGTGTCAACAAGACCTTCACTATTTGTTTAGATTTTCATGCTGCAAATTCTTCCTGTCCTGATTTGGACTTAGGTAATATAACGTCAGCATTTAATCCTCACCGTCTGTCATGTGAGTAATTTCTCGAGTGGCGTGTAATTTTGTTTCTTTATTGTCGGCTCGGATCATCCGACACAAGCAAAATCAGAGGGGCAGTATTTATTTTGAACAGATCTTACTTTCAATCTGGCATCTGTACCTACACTGGTCCCCTTCCACTCGTAGCTGACCCCCAGTCAGATACTCGTCATTCTAGCAGCCGTCCTCCAGTTATAACCCCACATACGTTTCATGGTGGTTCTCTACTGGCGACTCAACTGCTTCACAAGTGTTGCGGTGGTCACAGGAACCCAGTACGTCTGTTCGTCTGAATCCCTACTCGTGATGGGGTCACTATCTACTCAGTGTGTGAGTAGACCAACAACGTCACCAACAATGGCTCAAGCACGGCACCATTCCCCACTACGCATTGTGTACACATTAGCTTCTAGTCACTAATTATATATATATATATATATATATATATATATATATATATATATATATATATATATATATATATATATATATATATATATATTATATATATATATATATATATATATATATATATACATATATATATATATATATATATATATATATATATATATATATATATTATATATAATATATATATTTTTATTTATTATCACACTGGCCGATTCCCACCAAGGCAGGGTGGCCCCGAAAAAGAAAAACTTTCACCATCATTCACTCCTCACTGTCTTGCCAGAAGGGTGCTTTACACTACAGTTTTTAAACTGCAACATTTAGCACCCCTCCTTCAGAGTGCAGGCACTGTACTTCCCATCTCCAGGACTCAAGTCCGGCCTGCCGGTTTCCTGAACCCCTTCATAAATGTTACTTTGCTCACACTCCAACAGCACGTCAAGTATTAAAAACCATTTGTCTCCATTCACTCCTATCAAACACTCTCACGCATGCCTGCTGGAAGTCCAAGCCCCTCGCACACAAAACCTCCTTTAGCCCCTCCCTCCAACCTTTCCTAGGCCGACCCCTACCCACCTTCCTTCCACTACAGACTGATACATTTCTTGAAGTCAACTCTGTTTCGCTCCTTTCTCTCTAAATGTCCGAACCACCTCAACAGCCCTTCCTCGGGCCCTCTGGACAACAGTTTTGGTGGCTGAGGAAGGGCTTTTTGAGGGGGGTTCGGACATGTAGAGAAAAATGGAAGCAAAACAAAAGTGACTTTTAAGAGTGTATCAATCTGTAGTGGAAGGAAGGCGGGGTAGGGGTCGGCCTAGGAAAGGTTGGAGGGAGGAGGTAAAGGAAGTTTTGTGTGCGAGGGGCTTGGACTTCCGGGAGGCATGCGTGAGCGTGTTTGATAGGAGTGAATGGAGACAAATGGTTTTTAATACTTGACGTGTGTTGAGTGTGAGCAAAGTATATATATATATATATATATAATATATTATATATATATATATTATATAAAATATATTTTATATGTAAAGTATTTTATATATATATATATATATATATATATATATATATATATTATATATGTATATATATATATGTATATATGTATATAATTATATATATATATATGTATAATATGTATAATATATATATATATATATTTTTTATATATATATATAAAATATATATATTATATGTATATATTATATGTATATATGTATAAATATATATATGTATATTATGTATATATATGTATATATATATATATATATATATATTATATATAATATATATATATATATAATAATATTATATATATATTTTATTTTATATATATATATATATATATATATAATATATATATATAATATATATTTTATATATATATAACACGTAATTTCTTTTCTTCAAGTAGGATTTATTTCAAGTTAGTGTTTTATATTCAAGTTTTAGATAATGATAAAATTGTTTGTGTTATTGTCTTACTGATTTTTCTGTCTTTTCATTTCGATAAGGAGGAACCAGCCTTATTAAATACTGTGAGGGTGTCTTAGTGCTGTTCAACCTTCAGTCGTACTCATTTTAGTCACATTTCACTGATTTTTGAACATGTCATACTCATTTTAGTCACTCTAATTATAGGCATAGTACATATATTTTAGGCACGTGACATTCATTTTAAGCATGTCACATGTATAATTAATTTTTAAAACAATGCAGTCGACACATTAAAATCCATAAAAATATGACGAAAGGAACTTTTCATCTCACATCATAATATCTCAATATATTCCCATTTATATATAATAAAGTTTACTTAATATATATTATTTTGCATGCAAAATTCCTTTGTGTCATCTACCACCGAGAAATATCGCTCATGTAAAAGATAATTCTATCTATAGTCTTTACTTCAGACTATTTTTGCCAGCTTTTCTTGTATTACACAGACTTATATTTTCCGTGTAGCGCTCACCACTACCATTACTCACCGCCTCGTGCATACTCTTAACCCTCGCTATGATATTCTCCTATTTCATATATAGCACAACCGGCCTTATAGCGCTGTATGATATTTGTGGGAATAGCACTTCAGTTTCCATTGAAATGATAATAATAATAAAAATAATAACAATACCTGCAGTCTTCCTTACCGTTTGGTCTTGTTAGGTAAGACACATATGCAACAATCTGTCGGTATTTTATACCATTTTAATGTTCACCGTTTGGTCTTCTCCTAATCGTTGCCCAGTTCTCTTAAGATCATTAAAATACGCGATAATACAAGCAATTCAGAGTTCTGCTCCAATCCACTTCCACTTAATTTTTCTCGCTATTAAACTTTCTTATTATTATGTTTCTGAGCAAGTGGTAGGTTGATGACCTCGTCAGATGACGTCTTAAAGACCAGGTATGGTGTGGCTTTGATGAGGCTTCGTGCAGTCTTCGAATCAAGGTTTAATATTCAGTTCCAGTTTAGTCCTGACTGTAATTTATGTTGCAGCCTTTAAGATCAGTCATAACAGGTGTAGTGTTGGTAATCATTTCACATGTATTCTTGATAACACAAATGGACGATTAGATCTGCTGTCATCTTGATAACCAGAGTGTGAGGTATTGATATTCTGACGACCGGATTTTGTGTAGTAGTAATGAAAACTCAAAGTATGTTGATGGGGCCTTATTATCAAAGTTTGGTTAAGCCAACATCAACACTTTTATGAAGAATCTCCATAAACAGGTCTCGTTTGACACTAAAGCAGAAGTCTGGTGTGGATCTGATGCCCAGTTACTAAGGTGTTTGGATGACCATCTCTGGTGTGACCGTGATAAAATCTCTGGTGTGACCGTGATAAAATCTCTGATGTGACCGTGATAAAATCTGATTCTTTGGTATTGACTGCTAAACTTGCAGACTATCTCTTGGAGCTTTTTTTTTTTTTTTTTTTTTTTTATTCGCCGGTATTCTCCCGGCTCGGGTCTTTTCCAAGTAGTGGTGACCCGGCCTTATCTCCCTATCTGGGGAGTTTCTCGAGACTTAAGTCTCCCATGGGAGGAGGTACAAGTACCCCCTCAACTTTGGGACCAACTGTCCCCAGGCCTAGCCACATTCCCCGCCCTCACGGGGCTCGTAGGGAGAAGCTAGGCCTCTGGTCTGCCATCTGCCCCGCACCAAAGGGGCTCGTGGGGATGGCAGTCTTGTGAGCTGCAGGTGGTAGCAAGCTCAGGCCTTTCTTCTTGGAGCTGTTGTGTTCTCTCTCTTCTGATTCTCCAATACGCAACATTTGCCATTTCATTTCACAAGATGCTAATTAGAGAAATCAATATTTCATGAATTACTTCATGTTATTCAACATTTAAATTGATTAAAATGCAAAATTTTCTACAGAAATGAGGATTTTTTTTAATTTAAAGATACACTAAATTTCAGAGGACAGTTAAATTATTCCCAAGTCCCAAATTCAGACCATTAATTTCAAAAGTTTGGAAAGAGAATTTTGAACAAAATCTTGGTCCTTTCTGCATTTATTACAACTTTTCCTAAACAAGACTCTGGGGACTACTGCAACATCTGCAAAGTTCGTGGAACACTGCCAACCTGCAACACCAGTGTGTCAGTGTAAAGTGTAAACCTGCAAGTCTATTCTAGTGTAAACTCCACTGTAACTGCATCTTTATTTGATGCAGTTACAGTGGAGTTTACACTAGAAAAACTACGCAAGTATGTGTGTGTTCTTACCAGAATGAGATTGCTAGGGTTGATTCACAACTCCTGGCCTCTAATTGCTTCTGCCCTCACTCTCTTCCATCTCCAAGAACTTTATCTCGTACCTCTTCTTAAAGATATGCATGAATCCTGCCTCCACTACATCACTCTCCACATTGTTCCCCTTCCAGACAACTCTCTACTTGAAAAAATATTTCCTAACATCCTACGTGTATGTGTGGTGCTTCCAGTTTCAGGAAGGACGTCGTCCCAGTAGCATCGGAGACCCTCATGGCTGCCACGTCGTCCCAGTAGCATCGGAGACCCTCATGGCTGCCACGTCGTCCCAGTAGCATCGGAGACCCTCATGGCTGCCACGTCGTCCCAGTAGCATCGGAGACGCTCATGGCTGCCACGTCGTCCCAGTAGCATCGGAGACCCTGATGGCTGCCACGTCGTCCCAGTAGCATCGGAGACCCTGATGGCTGCCACGTCGTCCCAGTAGCATCGGAGACCCTCATGGCTGCCACGTCGTTCCAGTAGCATCGGAGACCCTCATGGCTGCCACGTCGTCCCAGTAGCATCGGAGACGCTCATGGCTGCCACGTCGTCCCAGTAGCATCGGAGACCCTGATGGCTTGCCACGTCGTCCCAGTAGCATCGGAGACCCTGATGGCTGCCACGTCGTCCCAGTAGCATCGGAGACCCTCATGGCTGCCAAGTCGTCCCAGTAGCATCGGAGACCCTCATGGCTGCCACGTCGTCCCAGTAGCATCGGAGACCCTCATGGCTGCCACGTCGTCCCAGTAGCATAGGAGACCCTCATGGCTGCCAAGTCGTCCCAGTAGCATCGGAGACCCTCATGGCTGCCACGTCGTCCCAGTAGCATAGGAGACCCTCATGGCTGCCGAGTCGTCCCAGTAGCATCGGAGACCCTCATGGCTGCCGAGTCGTCCCAGTAGCATCGGAGACCCTCATGGCTGCCACGTCGTCCCAGAAACCAAGGACTGCAGAACCGCCTGATTTTTCTTTCAGAGACTCAGTGTTGCGATCCAGAGGGAAAATGCCTGCAGCATTCTAGGCACCCGACCCAACACCAGAGAACTGGATGAAGTGTTTGCGATGTAGGCTGTGAGGTGTTATATTTGTTCTCCTTCCAATTTTGTCTTTGCTAATGTATTTTCTTTTTAAATAAAGTAAACATAGAGTACTGGGAGTGCTCTATGAAAGTATTCAAACAACTCTGGGGAGAACCCTGAGTTTTCTCTGAAGTACCTTTATTCTCTTCTGTGAGGGGGTAGGTTTCCCAGCCCAGTCCGAGAAGTAGTACCTCCCTTCATTTCACTTTTCCTATTATATATATATATATATATATATATATATATATATATATATATATATATATATATATATATAAAATATATATATATATATATATATATATATATATATATATATATATATATATATATATATATATATATATATATATATATATCAATAACAACACTGCGCTATTAAAGGATTCGAACCCATGTTGTACTGGCCTGCCTCATGGTAAGCGAGAACCACATGACGCTTAAATATGCTAATGACAGGTTCGTAAGGTGACGGGAAAACTGGGACCTACATGGGGAGATCTAACATATGGAGGACTAAGATGAGGAATTAGGAGATGGAAAACATAATATGTCTGTATGTTATAGTCTCACCTCAAAAAAAGACAACTGAGGGCTGTGCTAGAGAGACTGGATCCAGTATTTAGCAAGAGATACATGATGCGCATGACAATGAACAAGAGAGACCTCCGTGTACTTAGACTAAGAACCTGCACATCTGAGTGAGAAAAGCTTATACCGACGTTACGGTTCAACATGGACCATTCACAAGTCAATCACAAGTCACACACAAGTCCGGGTAAAACCCATCTTTTAACGTAAAATTTCTAATAACTTGTGAATGTAAACATTGACGCAAAAACTGCAGATTGGGAATGATTGAAGCTGCACTGGTAAAGTGAATTTTTATTGGAGATGAGAAAGATTCGGGAGACAAGACTCAGAGAAAGTGCCAGCAGGCAGAAGAGAACTTCATACTCATTACGAAGATAGTGTAGTTGTAGGAACAAGTAGAGTGTAGTTGTAGGAACAAGTAGAGTGTAGTTGTAGGAACAAGGAGAGTGTAGTTGTAGGAACAAGTAGAGTGTAGTTGTAGGAACAAGTAGAGTGTAGTTGTAGGAACAAGGAGAGTGTAGTTGTAGGAACAAGGAGAGTGTAGTTGTAGGAACAAGGAGAGTGTACTTGTAGGAACAAGTAGAGTGTAGTTGTAGGAACAAGTAGAGTGTAGTTGTAGGAACAAGGAGAGTGTAGTTGTAGGAACAAGTAGAGTGTAGTTGTAGGAACAAGGAGAGTGTAGTTGTAGGAACAAGTAGAGTGTAGTTGTAGGAACAAGGAGAGTGTAGTTGTAGGAACAAGTAGAGTGTAGTTGTAGGAACAAGGAGAGTGTACTTGTAGGAACAAGGAGAGTGTAGTTTTAGGAACATGGAGAGTGTAGTTGTAGGAACAAGGAGAGTGTAGTTGTAGGAACAAGGAGAGTGTAGCTGTAGGAACAAGGAGAGTGTAGTTGTAGGAACAAGGAGAGTGTAGCTGTAGGAACAAGGAGAGTGTAGTTGTAGGAACAAGGAGAGTGTAGTTGTAGGAACAAGGAGAGTGTAGTTGTAGGAACAAGGAGAGTGTAGTTGTAGGAACAAGGAGAGTGTAGTTGTAGGAACAAGGAGAGTGTAGTTGTAGGAACAAGGAGAGTGTAGCTGTAGGAACAAGGAGAGTGTAGCTGTAGGAACAAGGAGAGTGTAGCTGTAGGAACAAGGAGAGTGCAGTTGTAGGAACAAGGAGAGTGTAGTTGTAGGAACAAGGAGAGTGTACTTGTAATAACAAGGAGAGTGTAGTTGTAGGAACAAGGAGAGTGTAGTTGTAGGAACAAGGAGAGTGCAGTTGTAGGAACAAGGAGAGTGTAGTTGTAGGAACAAGGAGATTTATTGTAAAAAAAAAAGGGAGGTAGTTGTAGGAAAAAGGAGAGTGTAGTTTCTGTAAGAACAAGGAGAGTGCGTTGTAGGAACAAGGAGAGTGTTTTGTAGAAAAAGGAGGTGTACTTGTAATAAAAAGGAGAGTGTATTTTGTAGGAAAAAGGGAAGTGTAGTGTGGGAACGGGAAAGTGAGTTTGGGAAAACGGGAAGTGTATTTGTGGGAAAAAGGGAAGGTATTGTAACAAGAAGTGTAGTTGTAGGAAAAGGAATTAAAACCCGTAGGAAAAAATCAGTTTTAAAAAAGAGATTTTTAGAAAAGGAATTTTTTAAAAAAGGGAATGTGGTTTTTGGAAAAAAGGGGTGAGGTTAAAAAAGGGGGTCTTTTAAAAAAAGGGGGTTAGGGGAAAAAAGGAATTTATTTAAAAAGGGGGAGTGATTGGGAACAAGAAGGAGGAGGAACTGCGTTATTTGGAACAAAATTAGGTAGGAAAAAAAAGGGAAATTTGTAAACAAGAACAAAAAAAAAACACAACTTTAATTGAAAACCGGGGCACGGTTTTTAAAAAGATTTTTTCTTTCAAAGTTAAGTGGAAAAATTTTGGGGAATAGGGGAAACGGGTAAAATTTAAAGGGGGAAACGAAAAATTTTTTCCCGGAAAGTTTTACCGGGGACCACAAAAGGGGGGAACGGTTTGAAAAAAAGGGTAAAAAAGGAAGGCCCAAAAAACAAAAATCCCTAAAACTGAAACCAGAAATTTAAGGAAGGGGAAATGGCTGCCCCTTTAAGTTTTTCAAGTTTGAATGAGGGAGGGGGGTAAGAGATCCTTTCCGGGAAAAAGTTTTTAAATCCCAAAAAGACTTTAAAAACGGAAGGGAAATAAAGAGGGGTTGCAGGCCGGGAAAAGCAAAAGGAAAAAAGTGGCCGGGGCCAGTAAGGTTTAAGGGGGTAATTTTGGGGGGGGCTAAAAGTTCAGCCCAGGTCCTGAGTTTCTTAAAAACAAGAATAAGCAAGGGAAGACCAAAGGGCCCACGAGTAAGCAAAAGGGGGGAAAAATAAAAAATAAAATCAGAAAAGTTCTGGAAGGGGTTAAGCCCGTGCAAAATTTTTGGATTTAAAATTGTGAAAAAGTTTGGCCAGGGAGAAAAAAAAGGCCACAAAAAAGTCACATGGGTAAAACTGTTCCCCCTTTTTTTTGTGTGGGGTTTTTTTTTTAAATTTTATTTTTTTTTTTTTAAAATTTTTTATTTTTGTTTTTATTTAATATTTTTTCCGGTAATTCTACCAACTTTATTACAATCAGAACTTTTTGGGGTGAGTATCACGCCGAGCCATCTTGAGGCGCACACACACAAAACAACTGCTACAGCATACTAACGCTGGCAGATGAAAGCGCGTCTCGACTCAACTTGCGAAATTGTGACCGGTATTTCATGTCCGTACATGAGAATGCACCCCCAGTAGGGAAACCCCACCTATCAAACAGTCAGTAGTCAAAAAAGGAAAAAGGGTATGAAGAAAACTAGCCCCCGAGCAAAGGGGGGTTTTTTCCCCTACGAAGAGAGGTTAAAGGGAACTCAACCAAAAACCTTGAGCACAGGAGTGACATGATAAAAAAAGTATAAAATACTGTAGCATTGAAAGTGGACAGGGACAGAATTTTTCCGAGTGTGTAGGTCACAAGGGAAAGGAAAACTGGGGATCACAGGGTTTTTAGGAAATTTTTCCCATTCACAGAGTCGTAAAGAAGTGGAACGTCTAAAAGGTGATGCCCTTTAAGAAGAGGTAAATTAGGATTTAAAAAAAGAGTTATGATGTGGGAGAATGTGGGTTTTTAAAAAGGGGTTTTGATGATCCCGGGGACGGGGGAGAAGGGGCCCGAGTAGCGACCAGTAAAAGGGGCGGGGGCCAAAACCATGAATCAACCCCTGCAACCAAAATTTGGTGAGTACACAAACATACAAAAAAACCACACACAAGCACAACACAGGAAAGGGGGAACTTCCTAAACGGGTTCAGTGGGACAAGAACTGGCAGGGAAGCCATTTAAAGAAATGATGGAAATTTAGAAAAAAGTGCAAGGAGGCTGGGGAGATTTGTACCCAAGGGGTAACGGGAAAATGAAAAAACCGGTGAAAAATTTTTTACCCAAAGGTGCAGGGGGGCAAAAACCAATGTGCTGGGGAATGGAAGAAACATAGAAGGAAAAGGACTCGGGGAGAAAAAGGGAGAGCATCGAAGAGAAAACGAATATGCACAGATAAAAAGGGGGCCCCAAAAACAATATGAAAACGACAAAGCGAAACCCAGATTTTCCCCCAAAACTGTAAACACCCCAAAATCGGAGAAAAAACATCAAGGGACCGGTAATCGGGCAAAGGGAAGGGAAGGGGGAAGAAACAACAAGAAATGACCGGAAGAGGGGAGGAACTAAACAAGAGATCAAAAAAAGTTTACAGAGGAGACGAAGGGGTCCAATAGACGGAGAGGTGGGCCAAAACCCACTAATGCTGGACACAGTGCACAAAAACCGAGGAAAAGTGAAGGGGCTTCTGATGAGCTAGATACCCCAAAGGCAATGGGGCCGGTAACATCTCTCCAGGGCCCGAGAGAGGGAGCAGAGGCCCTATGTGACCCAAACAACAATATTAAATACATCTACAAAAACAGGGAATTTCCCTGAGGCATGGAAACAGCAAATGTAGTCCCAATTTTTAAAAAAGGGACAGACATGAAGATTAAACACAACCAGTGTCACGACAGTAAGTATGAAAAATCGGGAGAAGATTACAGGAGAAGAGTGGGGGAACACCTAAAAAAGGAATAAACTATCAACACAGCCAACATGTTTCAGGGACGGGAAATCCGTGTCACAAACCCGGAGCTCATGACATGGTACAGCAGTAAGAAAGAGAGAGAGGGGGGGGTGGATTCATATTCTTGGACTACAAGGGGGTTTTGACACAGTTCCCCCCAAAAAAAATTGTTGCAAAAATGGGGGACAAAGCAGGGAAACAGGAAGCACTACAATGGATCAAGAATACTTGTCGGGAAGACAGCAGCGGTCAGGTACGGGGCGGGTGTCAGAGAGGGGCACCTTTCCAGGGGGGCCCCACGGGGTCAGCCCCTGGGGACCAGTGCGTTTCTGGTATTTGTGAACGACATGAGGGAAAGGGAAAGACTCTGAGGTGTCCCTTTTTGCAGATGACTGAAGTTGATGAGAAAATTCCTCGATCAAGACCGGGCAAACTACAAAGGATCGGGACAGGCTGCAACCTGGCCGCTTTGGGTTTTGGGAGTTCAATCCACCAAGGCAAAGTCAGAAGATTGGGAAGGGTTTAAAGAAGCCCGCAGATGGAGTACAGTCTAGAGGGCCGAGACTACAACCTCCTAAGGAAAAAAGACTTGGGTGAGTATAAACCAGGGGACATCCCTGAAGCGCATTTTAACCAAAAAACGGCTTCGCAAAAAGGGGGCCTAGCAACCCAAAACAGATTCCCCAAATTTAAAAAGGAATCGTTTTGGGCCCCCGACACTGTTTATTAGGCCCATTTGGAGATGCGGCACCAGTTTGGAACCCACACCTAGCCAAGCACTAAAAAAAATAGAAAAGTGCCAGGTTTGCAACAAACTATCCCAAATAAGAGGGATGTCCTACGAGGAGAGGTAAGGGGAAACAACCAGACAACGCTGGAGGCAGGAAGATAGGGGGGACATGTAAGACTACAAATACTGAAGGAATTGACAAGGGGACAAAGACAGGAAGTTCCGAGATTGGGGCACAAACGTTTTAAGTTGAATACACAGATGAAAACCAGGGGGTTAGGGGGTACTTCTTCCCACGAGTAGTCGTAAGTGGAATAGTTTGGAAAACGATGGTTGGGGGGCAGGATCCAAAATAGCTTTTAAGAGAGGTCGGGTAAAGCTCATGGCAGGGGATGACCTACTAGCACCATAAGAGGCGGGGCCAGGGGCCCGGCTCGACCCCGATTTTCAACTAGGTGATACACCCAGGATACACACACACACACACCACATCCCATACACATAACCCCCCCCACACCACACCACCCCCCACACACCCACACAACACACACCCCCCACAACACACAACACCACACACAACACACACATACACCCATATCATTTAATTCTTAATAGACATACAAAAAGGGAAGAGTGAAGTTGAAGCCAAAATTTGGCAAACTGTTTTACTTCATCGATGTCATTATGCTGTACGATCATGTTCCCGACACGATCATCCTAGGTTAAACATGTTCCCGACACGGGCTCATAGGATAAAACATGTTCCAGACCGGTCACCCAGGATAATCTGCCAGACACGGTAATCCCATGTATAAATCAGTTCCAGAACAGTCATCCCAGGGATAAATCACGTTCCCGAGAAAGAGCTCCTAGGGATAAATTATTTTTTAACACAGGGATCATATATAAATCGGTTCCAGACCGATATCCTAGGGAAAAATGTTCCAAGACGAGTCATCCTAGGGAAAATTATGTTCCCGACTCGAGTCATCCTAGGTAAAATTATGTTTCCCCGACCGAGAATTAGTTTTAAAAATTATGTTCCCGACCCGATCACCCCAGGGAAAAATTTTTCCAGACACGAGTATCCAGGTTAAAATTATTTCCAGACACGGTCATCCTAGGTAAAATATTCCCGACACGAGTCATCCCGTATAAATTATGTTCCCGACACGAGTACCCAGGATAAAAATTTTTTTCCGACACGAATCCCTGGATAAATTATGTTCCGACACGAGTCATCCCTGGTATAAATTTTGTTCCAGACACTATTCGTCCTAGGTAAAATTTTTGTTTCCCCACGATCACCTAGGTATAAATTATGTTCCAGACACGAGTCATCCGGGATAAATTATGTTTCCCGACACGACATCCCAGGGATAAATTATGTTCCCCGACACGAGTCACCCAGGTAAAAATTGTTCAGACAGATATCCTAGGTATAAAAATTATGTTCCAGACACGAGTATCCTAGGTAAAAATTATGTTCCAGACACGGTCCCCCCAGGTTTAAATTTGTTCCCGACACGAGTTCCTAGGGATAATTTTTGAAGCGATTCCCTTTAGAAGGTGAGAAAGTTTTTACTGTATGCTGCCCTCTTGTTGTGTAAAAATTTACGGTCACTGTTCTGGGGGTGAAACAAGGGGGCTTTGACAAAATTTGGGCCCTTTTACAAACATAAGGCCCTTTCATTCCTTCAGTGTTGAAGGCTCTGTGTATGACAGATCTGCCAGGGGCAATCCAGAGAGGGTAAGGTCTTGCTCTATTCTCTGTTTTCAAGAGCACAGATAGACAGGGGGCGGCAAAACATGAAAACGGGGGCATAGTATGGGGTGAGTTCACTTTTTTCCCGTAAAGATTTTTGCAGCCTCATGCAAGAGGGGCGAGATAGCTAATTTATGTCAACTTTCTGACCCCTTTGTTTACAAAATTTTCAACCCCGAGGATATCGACCCTTCAGCGGGTCCCCGGGAAACTCTCATTTATTGTTACCACGCTCCCCCAACATTTATGTCTAGAAAAAGTCATCATTTGTGTTTTATCAGGGGCAAAAGTAACCTGCCATCGTTTTCCCCACGACAGAGTTGTAAAACCGGTGATTAATGTAAGGAGACCGGCATTTTTTCCCCCGGGTAAGTAAATATCAGAGGGATTTTAAATTTCATATACATGAGATTCCCGTGAAAAAATTGTAGAATAGAGGGGGTACTGACCCGTCCGCTTAGAATTTCTCTTTAAAAACCTACTTGTGGTAATCACTGAGGGCATAGTGCAGACCAGCGACCCTATGCTTGCAGCTTTTCCCAAAGTTCCTGGTCCATACTTTTTGTTCGAAGCTCCCGCAATGTCTAATGTCTCTTTTCTGTCTTTTCTCTCTTTCTCTCTCTCTCTCTCTCTTTTTTTTTTTTTTTTTTTTTTTTTTACACGGGTTTGACAAGGTTAAGATCCCTAACTTTTTGACAAGCATTTCAGGTTTGGATTTCCTAAATTTTTTGAAAAATAAGAGCTGTTTCCTACATCAGCATTTGAAAGCATTTTTATGTTATGAGACTACAAGTAGGGAACAGGTGAAGTTGGGGCCCTCCCTGGGCCAATTTTTTATTTTATCAACGACTTTTTCTCGTGACTCTTAATGCTGTACGAAAGTGTTTCCCAAATCGATCACCTGGGTTTTATATGATCTCGATGGAGTGAAAGTTCTGGACAAGGGTACAGCCCGAGTGAAGTTGCTGCTTCCTGCCCGTCCCCTTTTGGGATAAAAGCTTGTTTCACGTTCCCGAAGTGGATCCAAGTGGTACTTTGAAATACTGGCCTGTACACAACAGAAAAAGGCCCCCACACCTCCTTGTTGAACAAAAAGAACATAAAAACATAAGAAAAGAAAGGAAAACTGCAGAAGGGTTATGGGGCCCCTCGAGGCAGTCCAATCTCCTACCGGCTTAAGCCAATACCCCAAACCCAGCATCAGGGCACATTGACTTAAGGAGGAACACGGCAACCGACCTGGGAGCACAAGCATCAGGTCTAAAAATCACCCCCCCACATCCCCTCATGTATTTATCCCAACCCATTTTTTTAAAAACTACACAACTTTCGGCCTCTATTAACGGACTTTGGGGGTTTGTTCCCCTCATCCACAAATCTAATTTCCAAACCATACTTTCCTTTCCTTCCCAATCTGAATTTTTCCAACTTAAAAAACCCTTTCGCAGTCCTGCTAGGCAGATTTTTTCAGCCACTATTTACATCCCCTTTTTTATTCCTGTTTCCATTTATAACCTAATCATATCCCCCCTAATTTTACGTCTTTTTAGGAGTGCAGATTTAGGGCCCCTTGTCTATCCTCATAGGGGAAGGGTTTTTGTAATGGGGGCAACTTTGTCATCCTCCTTTTTACATTTTTCCCGAGAATTTATATCCTTCTGTAATAAAGGGGACCCAAAACTGGCAGCAAATCTAAATGGGCCCAACCCGGATGTATAGAGTTGAAGAACAAACCGAGGACTCCTATTTTTATGCTTCTTTGATATGAAGCCAAGGATTCTATTAAACTTTATTTCGAACACTTAGCACTGTTGTCTTGGGTTTTAATTTTTGCTAACCAAAACCTAAATCTTTTTTCCAAACCGTAAATTAAGATCTACATTATTTTGTTTTTTTGTGGCATGGTTATTGTCCTGTCCAAAATTTAACTTTGCATTTGCAAATTTAAAATGCACTGCCACCTTCTCCGACCACTGATCGTCATTCAAATCTTCCTGAGTGCTCGAAGCCTCGTCAGAAAAGAATTCGCGCCATTTTGGGTGTCATCGCAAAAATTGCCGATGTCGCTCTTTATGCCCCACTAGTCGTTTTAGATTGTGAAAAGCAGGGGCCCCCAAAACTGACCCCGGGGGAAAACCCCTCGGCACTTTTCCCCCCTTGTTTCTCCCCCTTTATTCAAAATCTCTGTCTATTTTCAACCGCCCTATCCAGGAAAAAATTTCTCCTCCTATTCCATGTCTTTAATTTTTCCCCCAAAGTCCCCTGATGTGGGACCTGTCAAAAGCCTTACTGAAGTCCATATACACCAAAAATTATATTTTATTTCCATGATCTACCCCTCAAATACCCTTTGAAAAAGTTAATAAATTCGTAAGGCAGGAAAAGCCCCCTTTTTAAAACCCTGCTGAGATTCGTTGATTAATTTTTTTTCAAGGTGGGTACGAACTGCCCGGCAATTAGATTCCATAAATTTTTCCCTAGGAGGTTGGCTTATTGGTCTATATTCGAAACTAAAGGGCCCGTACTGTTTTTGAAAATGGTACACATTTGCCATTTTCCAACTTATCGGCCCCTGCCAGTTTGTATGATAGTTGAAAAATTACAAAGGTGGCTAACTCCTCTTTTCATTCCTTTAGAAACCCTTGTACAGTTTTCAGGGCCTGGGATTTGTTAGGGTTTTTAATTTTTATTTGCCTAAGGACCATGTCACTTTGACCCAATATAACAGTTTATTATCGCCCCGTTCTACATAATTTTCATTACGGAAAATCGTGGTATCCTCCTGTGTAAAAACTGGAGGGAATATGTGTTAAAAAAATTTTACACATTTTCCCTTTTCACTGTCAGTGAGCTGACCAGGAAATTTTGGTGGCCTATCTTGTCCCTATCTTATTCTGTATACCTGAAAAAATCCCTTTTGGGGTTTGTCTCGATTCCTTGCAAATTTAACCCCATAAACTCTTTTTGCTTTTCTAATTTCCCTTTTTATTTCTCTCTTTAACTGAATATATCGATTTCTCAAATTTCCCCCCTCCCCTTTTTGATTTGCCTTATATGCCTCTCTTTTGACCAATCAATATTTTAATCATTGTTTCATCCATTTAGGATCATTTTGTTTGATCTGATTTCCTATTTTAAAATAATTTGACTGAGCAGCTAAAAATATGCCTGGGAAAACTCATACGGCAACATCACCACCTACCTGACCCTTAGTCAGGGCATTCCATTCAGCCCCCCTAATAATTTTTTTAGTCCTATGAAATCAGCCAAGCGAAAGTCAGGGGGCGGAGCTTTATTGCCATTATTAGGGAATTCCAGAATATTAAAACTGGTGATTTTATCATTTTTCCCCCCAAACTCTCATAACCTAAGGGTTTTTAAATTTGTGTTTCCCCCAGGGGAAGAACCAAATCAAGGAGGTTTTTTTCCCCTATTGGCTCTGTCACAAACTGTTTTAAAAAAAATTCCCCGGGGTGTATCAAAAAAGTCACCTGACTCTAAATTTTCCTGTAATTGCTCCAGTCAAAACGTCATAGTTGAAAAACTCCCATTACACAACTTTTCGATGTAGAGCCTTCGAATTTCGTCCCATAGAAGTTTACTCACTCCCTTCAAATTTTTGGGGCCCTGTAAATCACACCCAAATTAGTTTTTTCTCGGCCTCGAGAAGCTGTAACCAAACAGATTCAGTGGCTGACGCTTCTAATTTAATATCTTGTCTAACACAACAATTTAAATTGTCTCTGACATACATCGCTACTCCACCACCTTTCCTGTTGACCCTGTCAGTGTGGAATAATTTATAGCCTTGTATGTGACATTCAGAGGGCATCTCTCTATCTTTCAGATTGAGCCAGGTCTCTGTTATAGCAATAATATCTATGTCTCCTGCACTTGCAATTAATCTTAGCTCATCTATCTTATTTCTTACACTTCTGCTATTAGTATAGTAAACCTTTACACTCCTGCTATTAGTATAGTAAAGGCTCTGCTGAAATGACAGATCTATCCAGGATGGATCCAGGCGAGAGATGAGACGTCTTGCTCTGTTCTTTACTGTCAAGCAGTCGCAGATGAGAGGGGGGGGGGAGGCAAGCCAAGAAAGTGGAGCTTACTCAAGGTGTGAGCGTACTCTCTCTCTCTCTCTCTCTCTCTCTCTCTCTCTCTCTCTCTCTCTCTTGTCTGTCTGTCTGCTCTCTCTCTCTCTCCTCTCTCTCTCTCTTCTCTTCTCTCTCTCTCGTCTTCCTCTCTTCTCTCTCTCTCTCTCCTCTCTCTCTCTCCTCTCTCTCTCTCTCTTCTCTCTCTCTCTCTTTTATTTTTTTACACAGGGTTTTGACAAGGTTAAGGATCCCTAGCTTTTTTGACAGCTTTTTACGGGTTAAGGATTCCAAACTTTTTTTGGGCAAGCTAAGAGCTGTTACCTAATCACCTCTTTTGAAAGTTTTTTTATTTTTTTGAGACTAAAAGTGGGAAAAACAGGATAAGTTGGGCCATCTGTGGGCCGCATTTTCATTTGATCAAACTGACTTTATTCGTGACATCATTATGCTGTACGAATTTTTTTCCTACTCTAGTCATCCGGGGTATGAGATCTCAAAAGGGGAGTGATTTTTGGGAGAAGGGTACAGCCAATGAAGTTACTGCTTTCTCCCGTTTGTGGCAAAAAAAGCTTTTTCACGCTGTCCTCGAAGTGAATCCAAGTGTGGTATTTGCAATTTTGGCCTTGTACAAAACAGAAAGGGCCACCCACATCCCTCCTATGTTGAAGCTCTGCTGAATGACGATTTTCCAGGGTGGGCCCCGCGAAAGAACGTCTTCTCTGTTCTCTACTCTGTCAAGCAGTCGCAAAGAGGGAGGGGGCAGGGAAACCCAAAAAATGGAGCATACTAAGGGTGAGCGTACTTTTGGGCCCCGTACAGGATCTTGCAACCCTACTGTCAAGCAGATGGGAGTACGGGGAAGTGCTGTGGCTTCCCGGCTGCCCTTGTTTGCAAGATTTACAAAAAGGTTCTTATGGGTTTGCTTTGGGGCAAATTTCACCCCCCAAAGGTACAACTTTTTCTCCAGTTTCCAACATCCCCCCATTCATCCTTACTACTGCACCCGCATTACCATCTGGTGCCCCAAGCATCATCACTTCGTTTTTCCCCTCTCTTCTTTCTCCTCTCCCTCTTCTCCTCTCTCTCCCCCTCTTCCCCTCTTTCTCTCTCCCCTTTCTCTCTCTCTTTTTGACATTAGAGCGCTTTAAGCCCCTTAATAAAAGAAATGAAACAATAACCTCGCTTGTGAAAAAGCACCCAGGGGGGAAGACCAGGATTTTACTGGCGAGGAACACTTTAAAAGTACATTGTGTTTCATCAGTGTTACTGTGCGAGAAACACTTTACGTAAAGTTGCGTACTCATGTTACTGTGCGAGGAACACTTTAAAAGTACAGTTGCTGACATCAGTGTACTGTGCGAGGAACACATTAAAGTACAGTTCTGACATCAGTGTTACTTGGGAAGGAAACTTTTAAAGTACAGTTTTCTGTCCTCAGGGCCGTGCAAGGAACACTTTAACGACAGTTGCTGTACATCAGTGTTACAGTGCGAGAACACTTTAACGTAGTTGCTGTCCACAGTGTTAGTGCGAGGAACACATTTAAAGTACAGTTGCTGAACTCATGTTACTGTGCGAGGAACACTTTAACACAGTTGCTTTCAT
>NC_069439.1:35646177-35665901 GCF_026875155.1 Cherax quadricarinatus | reverse complement strand
GATTTTTAAGTTGGGGGAGGGGGAAAAGGGGAAGGGTTAACGCGGTAAATGATTTTCCTTTTCAGGCTTGAAAATTTCAGGTACGCGCCATTTGGTAGGGGTAGGTATACACCGGAAGCAAGGTTTTTGTAAAAGGGGGGTAGAAAAAGGTACCCTTTTTTTTTTCCCCCGGGCGGGTGGTAAAAAGGAGGTACCCCCTGTTGGGTTGGCGAGGTAAACCAAGGGGGGTGAGGGCTAGGTAACCGGGGTGGGTTTAAGGGGTTTAGTCCCCCTGGGGAAAAAGGGTTTGGGTAGGGGTACAGCGGTAATGGGAGACTTTCCACCCCCTTGGGAAAAGGGAAAGGTACGTCACAGCTGGGATGGAAGGTACTCACAGGGTGGATGGAAGGACGCACACTGGTGGAAAAAGACGTCACAGCTGTGTGGTAAGGTACGTCACGGGTGGATGGAAAGGGACTCACAGTGGTGAGGGAAAGGTACGCACAGCGGTGGATGTAAGTCGCCATTTTTGTGGTAAGGGTACGTCACGCTGGGGGATGGAAGGGGCGTCACACTGGGAGGAAGGTAGCACAGCTGTGGATGGAAGGAAAGCACGTTGGGATGGTAGGTACGCCAAGCTGGGGGTTTGGAAAGGGTCGCCCAGCTTGATGGTAAGGTACGTCACAGCGGGTGGAGGGCAAGGTACGCACAGGGGGTGGTAAGGTACGTCACAGCTGGTAATGAAATTTTTTACGTCCCCTGGGAAAAAAGGTAAGGAGTCACAGCTGGGGGAGGGCAAGGAACGTCACAGCGGTAATGGAAGGACGTCACGCTGGGGGGGCAAGGACCCCCACCCTGGTAGATGGAAGGTACTCACAGCTGGTGGTAAGGACGCACAGCTGGTGGGGAAAAGGTACGTCACAGTGGTGGAGGGCAGGTACGTCACAGCGGGGGATGGGAGGTACGTCACAGCGGGTGGAGGTGGGACGTCCAGTGGTAGATGGTAAGGACGTCACAGCGGGTATGGTAAGGTACTCACACTGGGGGGGGGAGGTACTCACAGTGGGGATGGTAGGTACGTACAGCTGGGGGAAAGGAAGGTACGTAAGTTGGTAAGGGTTAAGGAAGTCACACTGGGGATGGAAAAGAAGTCACAGCTGGGATGGTAAAGGAAGGCGCCCCACAGCTGGTGGTGGAAGGGTACGTCACAGCTGGAGGGAATTTGGCAAGGTAATTCACGCGGGTGGATGTAAGGTCGTCACAACTGGTGGAGAAAGGGTACGTCACGCTGGTGGAGGGAAGGTACGTCACAAAGGGGGAGGGTAAGGTACCACAGCTGGGTTTGAAAAGTACGCACCCCTTTGGAGGAAGGTACGTCCAAGGGGTGGATGGCAAGGCTAAGTGGGGGAGGTAAGGTCGCACAGCTGGGGGATGAAAGGACGTCACAGCTGTGATGGAAAGGGAGTCACAGCTGGTGGATGGAAGTACGTCACAGTGTGGATGTAAGTAGTCACGGGGTGGGAGGCGGGGCGTACAGCTGGTGATGGAAAGGGTACTCCAGCGGTTTGAAGGTAGTCACAGCGGTGGATGGCAGTACGTCCCCGCTTGGAGGGTAGGACGAAACTGGGGGAAAAGGTCGTCACGTGGTGGAGGAAATACGCACAGGGTGTGGAAGGAACGTACAGCGGTGATGGAAAGGGTACTCAACAGCTGTGGATGGAAGTACGTAAAGGGGGTGAGGGTAAGTACTCACAGCTGGGGGATTAAGGTACGTCAAGTGTGATGGTAAGGTAGTCAAAACTGGTGAGGGAAAGGAAATCACAGCGGGGGGTAATGGCAAGGTTTTACGTCACAGCTGGGGATGGCAAGGTACTCAAGCTGGTGGGTAAGGTACGTCAAAACTGGTGGATGAAAGGGTTACGTCACGCGGTGATGAAAGGGGTACTCAAGCGGGGAGGGAAAGGGTACGCCCACATGGTGAGGGAAAGACGTACAGCTGTAGGGCAAGTGTCACAGCTGTGGATGGCAAGGTACTTAAAAGCTGTGGGAAGGAAACGTACAGCTTGTGGAATGCAAGGGGAAAAAAACGTCACAGCTTGGATGGTAAGGTACGCCAGAGGGGATTAAGGTACGTAAAGGGTGAGGAAGTCGTCACAGCGGGTGGATGGAAAGGTACGCAACCCGGTTTGATGGAAGGTACCCCACAGTGGGGTTGCAAGGGTCTCACACCCTTTGGATGGTAAGGTACGTCCAGCTGGGGGAGGGCAGGAACGTCAAGCGGGTGGAGGGAAAGGTACGTCAACGTGGAATGAAGGGTACGTCACAGCTGGTGGATGAAAAGTACGCACAGTGGTGGAGGGAAGGGACGAAAGGGCTGGTGGAGGGTAAGGACGTCACAGGGGGTGGTTTAATACGTCGGTTGGATGTAAGTACGTCCACTGGGGGATGGAAAGGAAACGTCACAGCTGTAGTGGAAGGGTAGTCACACTGGTTATGAAGGTAGTCAAGCTGTTGATGGAAAGGTCGTCACACTGGGGGATGAAAGGGTACGCACAGCGGGATGAAGGACATCACCCCGTGGATGGTAATTACGTGGTGGGGAAGGACGAAACAGCGGGTAAATGGCAGGTCGTCACGGGTGGATCAAGGTACTAAAGGGGTTGAGGTAGTTAGTCACAGCTGGTGGTTTGCAAGGTACGTCACACCCTTTGGATGGTAAGGTACTCCAGGTGGTGGGGAAAGGTACGTCACACTGGGGATGGAAGGTACTTTCCAGCTGTGGATGGAAGGTATCCACCCGGGGATGTAAGGTACGTCACAGTTGGTGGATGCCAAGTTCGTCACAGGGGTGAGGAAGGTACGTCCAGCTGGGGGAAAGGGCAGGTACTAAGCTGGTGGATGGTGGACTCCCCAGATGGTGGAGCAAGGGTGGGGGGCTTCACAGTTGGTAGTGGAAAGGAACGCACGTGGTAAGGAAGGTACGTCCAGGGGGATGTAAGTACGTCCAGGGGTAAAGGAAAGGTGCACAGCTGGTGGATGGAAGGTACGAAAAAGCTGGTGATGGAAAAGGTAGTCACACGGGTGGATGGAAGGTAAGTCCACCCTTTGGGGGGTAAGTCGCCCAAAACTTTTTAGGCAAGGTACGTCACAGCTGGGGAAGGGAAGGGTACACACAGCTGGGGGTGGAAGGTACGTCCAGCAGGGTTTATGGTAAGGACGTCACGCGTGGATGGCAAGGGTACTAAAAGCTGGGGGATGAAGGGGTACTCACAGCTGGTGGATGGAGGTAGTCACACCCGGGAGAAGGACTCACGGGTGGGGAAGGGAAGGGTACGCAAACTGGGGGGATGAAGGTACGTCACAGGGGTGATGGAAGGGAAAAGCACACGTGGATGGTAAGGTACTCACAGCGGTGGATGGAAAGGGACGTCACAGGGGGGGAGGAAGACGTCCAGCTGTGGATGGCAAGGTCTAAAAGCTGGGGGATGGAAGGTAGTCAAATCTGGTTGACGGGGAGGAAAAACGTCACAGTGGGGTGAAGGTACGTCACAGTTGGATGGTAAGGAGAATTTTTGGGAAAGGGGGTAAGGGGGATGGAAAGGTACTCAAAGCGGGTTTGGGTAAGGACGTCACAGCTGGTGGATTCAAGTACGTCACACCTTTGGAGGAAAGGGGTACTCCAGTTGGTTAAGGGCAAGGTCGTCACAGCGGGTATGTAAGGTACGTCACACTGGGGGAGGGAAAAGGGTACGTCACACTGGTGGAAAGGTATCCAGCTGGGGATGGAAGGACGCCAAGCTGAGGGGATGTAAGTACGTCACGTGGGGGATGAAAGGGACGTCACATGAAATGGAAGGTACGTCACAGCTGGTGAATGGGGGACGTCAAAGGGGTTTATGTAAGGTACGTCACAGCGGGTGGTGGAAGGTACTCACAGCGGTGGATGAAAGGAAAATCAAACGTGGATGTAAGGAAAGTCACGGGTGGTGGATGGTAAAAAGGGGGGCTCCACCGGTATGGCGGGTAGTCAAAGCGGGAGAAGGTACTCACACTGGTGGATGAAGGACGTCCCCCGGGGTGGAATGGCAAAGAAGTAGAACAGCTGGGGGAGGGAAGGTACGTCAAGGGGATGGAAAGGGGGTAAAAAACCCTTGGATTTTTAAGTACTCACGTTGGGGATGAAAGGGTTTCTCACAGCTGGTAAGGGGTAAGGACTCCAGCTGGGGAGGGGGTACTCCATTGGGGGTTTGGAGGTCTCACACTGGAGGGAAGGTCGTCCAGTGGGGGATGGAAGTACGTCAAGTTGGTAGAGGAAAAGGAACGTCCCCAGCTGGTGGGGATGCAAGTTAGGAAAACAGCCGGGGGGATGGTAAGGTACGCCACTGGTGGTGGGTACGTCACAGGGTGTGGAAAGGGTTGTCAAAACTGGTGGATGGAAGGAAAAGTCACACCCAAAGGGGGAAATGGTAAGGTACGCACCTGGGGATGGCAAGGTACTCAAGTTTGATGGTAAATTTTACGCACAGCTGGGGAGGGAAAGTACGTCACCTGTTGGATGGAAAGGTATCACAGCTGGGGATGGAAGGGTACTAAAAGCTGGTGATGAAAGGGTACGTACAGCTGTGGATGGGGCCCAAAGGAAAAACGCACAGCGGGGGTGAAAGGTCTCACGGGGGTGGTGGAAGGTCTCACAGCGGTAGATGCAAGGGCGTCACAGCGGGTGGATGGCAAGGTACGCCCAAAGCGGGTTGAGTAAGGTACGTCACAGCTGGTGGATGAAAGGACTCAAGCCTTTGGATGGAAGGGAAAAGCGCAGTGGGGTGGCGGGGGAGGCACAGCTGGGGATGGTAAGGTCGCACAGTGTGGAGGGAAGGGTAAGTCACATGGTGGATGGAAGGTACGTCACAGCTGGGGATGGAAAGGTAGTCAAGCTGATGATAAAATGTCTCCAGTGGTGGGGTAAGGACGTCACAGCGGTAGATGGAAAGGGTACTCACAGCGGGTGAATGGCAAGGTAAAAGGGTTAAAGGGGTGTCCAGGGGTTTAAAGGGTACGTCCAGCGGGGATGAAGGTACTCACAGGGGTGGATGTAAGGACTCACACGGGTGATGGAAAGGGTCACAGCTGGTGGATGAAGGTACGTCAAAGCATGGATCCGTAGGGGTACGCACGTTTTGGTGGGAATGGGGTAAACGTCACAGTGGTGGGGAAAGGGGTGTCACCGGGGTGGAAGGTACGTCACAGCGGGGATGGAAGGTCTCACACTGGATGGCAAGTACGTACAGCGAGGTGGATGTCTCACAGCGGGTGATGGAAAGGTCTCACACGGTAATGCAAGGTACGTCACATTTAAAAGGGAAGGGTAGTCAAAGCTGGTTATGGTAAGGTACGTCAAGCTGGTGGAGGGAAAGGGTACGCCCACACCCGGGGGATGAAGGTACACACGCTGTGGATGGCAAGGTACAAGCTGGGGATGAAGGTCTCACAGTTTTGGGATGAAGTACTCCCAGTGGTGATGGTAAGGAAACGTCCGCTGGTGATGGTAAGGTAGTCACAATGGGGTGGTAAGGTACGTCCAGCTGGTAATGGAAGGTGCACAAGGGGGATGGCAAGGTACGTCAAAGTGGGGGGAAAAAAGTTAAAAGGTAGTCAAAACTGTGGATGAAAAGGTAGTCACGTTTGAGGGTTTTGGTCGTCCAGCTGGGGGAGGGAAAGGTACGTCACACGGGGGATGGCAAAGGACAAAAAACGTCCAGCGCGGATGGCAAGGTCAAAAAGCTGGTGGAGAAAGGTACTCACAGCTTGATGGCAAGGTACGTCACAGTTTAATTTGGGAACGAAAGGAAAACGTCAAAAGTGGTGGAGGTAAGGTACGTCACAGGGGTAGATGGCAAGGTGCGTCACAGCTGGGGGTGGCAAGGTAAAATTTAAAAAAAACAAAAAAAAAACCAAAAAACAAAAAAAAGGGGGGGAAAAAAAAAAAGGCAAAAAAAAAAAAAAAAAGGGGGGGGGAAAAAAAAAAAAAATTTTAAAAAAAAAAAAACAAAAAAAAAACGTCAAAGCTGGTTGAGGGAAGGTAGTCACAGTGGGGGAGGGCAAGGTACCACACCCGGTGGATAGAAAGGTACATCACAGCGGTTTGAGGAAAGGGTGGGTCAAGCGGTGGATCGAAAGGGTACGTCACGTCAGGACGAAATTTTACGTCAAGCTGGGGATGGAAGTCTCACGCTGGTGATGAAAGGGTACGCACGCGGGTGAAGGGCAAGGTACTACGCTGGGGATGAAAGGAACGTCACGCGGTGGGATGGTAAGGTACGTCCCAGCGGTGGATCGAAAGGGTACGTCACGCTGATGGATCGAATGTAGTCTAGCGGGGTGGATGGTAAGGGGGTCACAGTTTGGGGATGCAAGGTACGTCACAGTGGTGAATGGCAAGGTCGTCAAAGCGGGTTGTGGTAAGGTCGTCACAGCTTGTGGATGGTAAGGTACTCACAGCGGTGGTGAAAGGGTACGTCACAGCTGGGGGATGGAAAGGGTACGCACAGTGGGGTGGTAAGGACGTCACGCTGGGGATGGCAAGGTCTCACAGGGGTGGTGGCAAGGAGTCACAAGGTGGATGGCAAGGTGCGTCATATGGTGGATAAAGGAACTCACAGGGGTGGGGGAAGGGCGTCACCTGGGGGGATGGCAGGTCGTCAAAGCGGGTTGATGAAAATTACGTCACAGCTGATGGAGGGAAAGGGGGTCACAGCTGGTGGTTTGAGGTACGTCACAGCTGGTGGATGGCAAGGTACGTCACACTGGGGGAAAGGCAAGGGCTCATAGTTGGATGCAAGGCCCCTACAGCTGGGGATGGCAAGGTGCGCACAGCGGGGGACGAAATAGCCGGCAAAGCGTCCAAGCAAAACCACAAAAAACACCCTCCCCCCCCTCCCCACTTTGAAAAACACTCGCTTTGCTAGATGCACGCTAAAACCCCCCCCCATAACCACTTGAAAAACAAGCAATTTCGTTGCTACACACTGCAAACACTGATGATGTAATATCAAAAACTTTGACGATTAGTAAATATGGTTGATGATATAGCAGAGTTTATTGATGATGTACAAAAACTGTTGATAACTTACTGAAGAGGCCCCAAAAAAAAATTTTAATGGATTCGAGAGAGAGCCTCGACCGGGGATATAAATTCCTCAACTCGTATGAGAGACTGTTTAGCCTCGACGGGGGGATGCAACTTCCTCAACTACAGTAGGTAGAGCTGTTTAGCCCGACCCGGGGGGATGCAACATTCCTCAAAAAACAGTAGTGTAGAGATGTAGGCCGGGGCCGGAGGGGTCAACATTCCCCAATACAAAAATGTAGAGCTGTAGAGCCTGGACCTGGGGGGATATAGCATAATAACTACAACTGTAGAGCGTAGAGCCCCGACCTGGAGGGATATAACATTTCCCAACTACATAGTGTAGGACGGAGCCGGGCCCGGGGGGTTTCAAAAAAATTCCCAACTACAAAAGTGAGAGACTGTAAGCCTGACCTGGAGGATATAGCATTAATCAAAATACTACTGTAGAACGTAAGGGGCCGGACCTGGAGGGGTATAACATTTAAAACAAACTAATTACTGTAGAGACTGTAGAGCCCCCACCCGGAGGGTATAACATTTAAACAACTACATTTCGTAAGACTGTAGAGCCCGTCTGGAGGGGTAATAATTTAAACAACACATTACTTTTGAGACTTGAGCCCGACCTGGAGGGATTAACTTCCTCAACAAGTAGTGTAAGACTGTAAGCTGGACCTGGGGGGATAAACATTTTCCCAACTACATTTCTGGAGACTGTTTTAAACCCCCACCCGGGGGGATTAACATTCCCAACTACGTAGTGTAGGAAATGAGAGCCTGGACCCGGGGGATATAACATTCCTCAACTACAGTATGTAGAGACTGAGAGCCCCGACCGGGGGGATATAAAATTTTCCCCAACTCGTAGGGAAACGTAGACCTGGACCTGGGGGGATATAACATTCCCCAACTACAGTATGAAGACTGTAGAGCCTCACCTGGAGGGGAAAACTTCCCCAACTAAAGAGTGTAGGAAAAGTAGAGCCCCCCCCGCCGGGGGGATATAACATTCCTCAACTACAGTTGTAAAAACGTAGAGCCTCGACCTGGGAAATAAAATTTCCCCAACTACAGTAGTGTGAGACTGAGGCCCCGACCCGGGGGGATAAACATTCCCCAACTACAAGAAGCAATTAAACTTTTTTTCGTAGATGCAAATAAATCATCTTTTAACTTTCCTTGGTCTTTTAAAGATGACTTTTGGGTCCTGCTGTGAAGCACCTTCCATCCCACTGTACGCACCTTCCATCCCCCCTGTGACGCACCTTTCCCTCCACCCCTGTGACGTACCTGCCTCCACCAGCTTGACACCCTTGCCATCCCCCACTTGACGTACCTTGCCTCCACCAGCTGTGACTACCTTGCCACACCGCTGTAGTACCTGCCCATCCCCAGCTGTGCGTACCCTTTCCATCCCCACTCGAAGTACCTACCCTCCAAAAGCTGTGACTACCTTTAATCCAACAGCTGTGACGTAACTTACCATCAACCCAAATTTTACGTAAACCCTTGCCATCCCCGCTGTGACTACCTTGCCCTTACCCGCTGTGAGTACCTTTCCACCACCCCTTGACGTACCTTAAACCATCTACCAGCTGTGACGTACCCTTTCCCTATCCCCGCTGGGATACCTTGCCCCTCCCCCACTGTGACACCTTTCCTCTCCACTTGATACCTTTCCATCCACCACTGTGACGTAAAACCTCCTCTACCTTGACGTACCTTCCCATCCACCCGCTGTGACGGCCCTTTCCATCCCCAGGTGACGTAATTACCCCCCCAGCTTTTATGTACCTTCCATCCACACGTGACGTCCTTCCCCCACCACTGTGCCGACCTTACCTCCACCAGCTTGACGTACCTTTCCATCTACCAGCTTTGACGTACCTTGCCATCCACCATTTGTGACGTACCTTACCAAACCACCAGCTGTGAGTACCTTCCATCCCCCAGCTGTGACGTACCTTACCATCTACCAGCTGTGACGTACCTTGCCATCCACCAGCTGTGCCGTACCTTACCATCCACCAGCTGTGACATACCTTACATCTACCAGCTGGACGTACCTTCCCATCCACCACTGTGACGTCCCTTTAAACCATCTACCAGCTGCGACGTACCTTATCATCCACCAGCTGTCACGTATCTTACCATCCACCAGCTGTGACGTACCTTGCCATCCACCAACTGTGTCGTACCTTTCCATCCACCAGCTGTGACGTACCTTTCCATCTACCAGCTGTGACGTAGCTTACCATCCACCAGCTGTGACGTACCTTTACCATCTACCAGCTGTGACGTACCTAGCCATCCACCATCTGTGACGTACCTTGCCATAGACCAGCTGTGACGTACCTTACCATCTACCAGCTGTGACGTACCATGGCATCCACCAGCTGTGACGTACCTTACCATCTACCAACTGTGGCGTACCTTGACATCCACCAGCTGTGACGTACCTTACCATCTACCAGCTGTGACGTACCTTGCCATCCACCAGCTGTGACATACCTTACCGTCTACCAGCTGTGACGTACCTTGCCATCCACCAGCTGTGACGTACCTTACCATCTACCAACTGTGGCGTACCTTGGCATCCACCAGCTGTGACGTACCTTACCATCAACCAGCTGTGACGTACCTTTCCATCCACCAGCTCTTGCGTACCTTACCATTACCATCTACCAGCTGTGACGTACCTTGCCATCCACCAGCTGTGACGTACCTTACCATCTAACAACTGTGCGTACCTTGACATCCACCAGCTGTGACGTACCCTACCATCTACCAGCTGTGACGTACCTTACCATCCACCAGCTGTGACGTACCTTACCATCTACTAGCTGTGACGTACCTTACCATCCACCAGCTGTGACGTACCTTACCATCCACCAGCTGTGACGTACCTTACCATCCACCAGCTGTGACGTACCTTACCATCCACCAGCTGTGACGTACCTTACCATCTTTCAGTGGGCTGCAGAAAACAATATGAAGTTCAACGATGAGAAATTTCAATTACTCAGATATGGTAAACACGAGGAAATTAAATCTTCATCAGAGTACAAAACAAATTCTGGCCACAAAATAGGAGCGAAACACCAACGTCAAAGACCTGGGAGTGATTATGTCGGAGGATCTCACCTTCAAGGACCATAACATTGTATCAATGGGCATCTTTTAGAAAAATGACAGGATGGATAATGAGAACCTTCAAAACTAGGGAGCCAAGCCCATGATGACACTCTTCAGGTCACTTGTTCTATCTAGGCTGGAATATTGCTGCGCACTAACAGCACCTTTCAAGGCAGGTGAAATTGCCGACCTAGAAATGTACAGAGAACTTTCACGGCGCGCATAACGGAGATAAAACACCTCAATTACTGGGAGCGCTTGAGGTTCCTAAACCTGTATTCCCTGGAACGCAGGAGGGAGAGATACATGATTATATACACCTGGAAAATCCTAGAGGGACTAGTACCGAACTTGCACACGAAAATCACTCACTACGAAAGCAAAAGACTTGGCAGACAATGCATCATCCCCCCAATGAAAAGCAGGGGTGTCACTAGCACGTTAAGAGACCATACAATAAGTGTCAGGGGCCTCCCAGCACACATAAGGGGGATTACCAACAGACCCCTGGCAGTCTTCAAGCTGGCACTGGACAAGCACCTAAAGTCAGTTCCTGATCAGCCGGGTTGTGGCTTGTACGTTGGTTTGCGTGCAGCCAGCAGCAACAGCCTGGTTGATCAGGCTCTGATCTACCAGGAGGCCTGGTCACAGACCGGGCCGCGGGGGCGTTGACCCCCGGAACTCTCTCCAGGTAAACTCCAGGTAAACCATCTACCAGCTGTGACATACCTTACCGTCTTCCAGCTGTGACGTACCTTGCCATCCACCAGCTGTGACGTACCTTACCATCTACCAACTGTGGCGTACCTTGACATCCACCAGCTGTGACGTACCTTACCATCCACCAGCTGTGATGTACCTTGCCATCCCCCAGCTGTGACGTACCTTACCATCCACCAGCTGTGACGTACCTTACCATCCACCAGTTGTGACATACCTTATCATCTACCAGCTGTGACGTACCTTACCATTCACCAGCTGTGACGTACATTGCCATCTACCAGCTGTGACGTACCTTACCATCCACCAGCTGTGACGTACCTTACCATCTACCAGCTGTGATATACCTTACCGTCTACCAGCTGTGACGTACCTTGCCATCCACCAGCTGTGACGTACCTTACCATCTACCAACTGTGGCGTACTTTGCCATCCCCCAGCTGTGACGTACCTTGCCATCCACCAGTTGTGACGTACTTTACCATCCACCAGCTGTGACGTATCTTACCATCCACCAGCTGTGACGTACCTTGCCATCCACCAGCTGTGTCGTACTTTACCATCCACCAGCTGTGACGTACCTTACCATCTACCAGCTGTGACATACCTTACCGTCTACCAGCTTTGACGTACCTTGCCATCCACCAGCTGTGACGTACCTTACCATCTACCAACTGTGACGTACCTTACCATCTACCAACTGTGGCGTACCTTGACATCCACCAGCTATGACGTACCTTACCCTCCACCAGCTGTGACGTACCTTGCCATCCACCAGCTGTGACGTACCTTACCATCCACCAGCTGTGACGTACCTTACCATCCACCAGCTGTGACGTACCTTACCATCCACTAGCTGTGACGTACCTTACCATCCACCAGCTGTGACGTACCTTACCATCCACCAGCTGTGACGAAACCTTCCCAAATCCACCAGTTTGTGACGTACCTTACCATCCACCACTGGACGTACCTTGCCATCCACTAGCTGTGACGTCCCTTTACCCATCCACCAGCTGTGACGTACCTTACCATCCACCAGCTGTGACGTACCTTACCATCCACCAGCTGTGACGTACTTTACCATCCACTAGCTGTGATGTACCTTACCATCCACCAGCGGGTGCGTACCTTACCATCCACCAGCTGTGACGTACCTTACCATCCACCAGCTGTGACGTACCTTACCATCCACCAGCTGTGACGTACCTTACCATCCACCAGCTGTGACGTACCTTACCATCCACCAGCTGTGACGTACGTTACCATCCACCAGCTGTGACGTACCTTACCATCCACCAGCTGTGACGTCCCTTCCCAAATCCCCCAGCTGTGACGTACCTTCCCATCCACTAGCTGTGACGTACCTTACCATCCACCAGCTGTGACGTACCTTAACCATCCACCAACTGTGACGTACCTTACCATCCACCAGCTGTGACGTACCTTACCATCCACCAGCTGTGACGTACCTTGCCATCCACCAGCTGTGACGTAACTTACCATCCACCAGCTGTGACGTACCTTACCATCCACCAGCTGTGACGTACCTTTACCATCCACCCAGCTGTGACGTACCTTACCATCCACCAGCTGTGACGTACCTTACCACCCCACTAGCTGTGACGTACCTTCCCAAACCACCAGCTGTGACGTACCTTACCATCCACCAGCTGTGACGTACCTTACCATCCACCAGCTGTGACGTACCTTACCATCCACCAGCTGTGACGTACCTTACCATCCGCTAGCTGTGACGTACCTTACCATCCACTAGCTGTGACGTACCTTACCATCCACTAGCTGTGACGTACCTTACCATCCACCAGCTGTGACGTACCTTACCATCCACTAGCTGTGACGTACCTTACCATCCACCAGCTGTGACGTACCTTACCATCCACCAGCTGTGACGTACCTTACCATCCACCAGCTGTGACGTACCTTACCATCCACCAGCTGTGACGTTCCTTAACCATCCCCCACTGTGACGTACCTTAACATCCACCAGCGTGACGTACCTTACCATCCACCAGCTGTGACGTACCTTACCATCCACCAGCTGTGACTTTAACCTTACCATCCACCAGCTGTGACGTACCTTACCATCCCCCAGCTGTGACGTACCTTACCTTTCCACTAGCTGTGACGTACCTTACCATCCACCAGCTGTGACGTACCTTACCATCCACTAGCTGTACGTACTTACCATCCACCAGCTGTGAGAAACCTTACCATCCACCAGCTGTGACGTACCTTACCATCCACCAGCTGTGACGTACCTTACCATCCACCAGCTGTGACGTACCTTACCATCCACCAGCTGTGTCTAGTATATGTTGTCTTTTGAATGAAGCCAAATTTTTCCATCTAAATTCTAAGCTTCACTTTTCATCTCGTTTGATTTATTTGTTTATATTTCCGCCGACATTGTCTTGAAGGATAAAGAACATTGATATATTAAAGCATACCACGGTGGGGTTAGAACCTGCGATCAGAGAGTCTCAAACTCCAGACCGTCGTGTTAGCCACCGGGCCAGCTACTTGTCCAGGGGAGCTTCGAGACTCTGATCGCGGGTTCAAACCCCACCCGTGCTAGGGTTTGTTTGCAATCCTGTCATTACGATTTCGTGAAAAATTGATATAATGTTTTTAAACAGAGAGAAGGACTGCAGCGTGACTGATATTTCTTAATGGAAATAAAAATTATATATATTTTTTCATAAACTTTTCCCCAGTGTTGTCTATTTTTTCCCCATGTTGTCTACTTTTCCCCAGTGTTGTCTATTTTTCCCCAGTGTGTCTATTTTTCCCCCAGTGTTGTCTACTTTTCCCCAGTGTTGTCTACTTTTCCCCAGTGTTGTCTACTTTTCCCCAGTGTTGTCTACTTTTCAGAACTATGTAATTTGTAAAGTTGATTTAGAGTAGAAACAAGAATTAATGGCTGCAAGTCAGTGATACAGAGTTAATTGTACCACTGAATATGTCATTGCTTAGTTAATCTTAAGTTAATGTTAATCCTGCCCATAATGTTCACATACAAGGAATTTTGGGGCATTTTTACACTTTAAAAAATTGTTTTTCCTTGTACTTCTCTGTATCATGTTCAAGTTAATAAATAAATAAATAAATAAATTTCTAAGTCAAGACCATAATAAAGTAATGGCAGGAGTAAACACATGATCATTTCCCTGGCAATTATGGACTTGTTCCAAAAAGAGAGACTTGTATTTTGCTCATTTCGATTTATCTTAATGTTAAGTTGTTTGTTGACTTTTCTACAGCAATATCCAGACGTCAACACAATAGATTTTTAGATAAAAAAATGTTTGTATTTAAATTGATCATCAGAGAAGTGCATGGCAAGTGTGTACCTACCTGGAGGGTATTCCGGGGTCAACGCCCCCGCGGCCAGGTCCACGACTAGGCCCCCGGTGGATCAGGGCCTAATCAACCAGGCTGTTACTTTTGGGGCTGCACAGAGTCCGACATACTAACCACAGCCCGGCTAAATCCGGAAATCAAACTTTAAATATTTGTCCAACTCCCTCTTGAAGACAACCGGCGGTCAATTGTTAATTCCCCTTAGCCCTGGTGGGAGGTTGCTGAACAGTCCGGGGCCCCGGACACTTACTGTGTCCGGGGTCTTTTAATGTACCAATGGCGCCCCTACTTTTCATTGGGGGTATTTTGTACCGCCCGTCCAGTTTTTTACTTTCGTAGGGAGTGATTTCGTGTGCAGATTCGGGACCATTCCTTCTGGGATTTTCAGTTGTAGATTACGATATATCTCTCTCTCTCTTCTCAAGTGCTTCCCAACGTTCTCAGTAGTTAAGGTGCTGACAGAACTTATGTGTGCGGTAAAGGATCTCTGTACACTCTCTAGATCTGCAGTTTCACCTGCTTCGAATGGAGATGTTAATTTAATACAGCAGTATTCCAGCCTAATGAGAAAAAGTGATTTATAAAGGGAAACAACACTGGCTTGGCATCTTATGTTTTGAACGTTCTCATTATCTATCCTATTATTTTTCGCAGCTGTGATCATGGCACTGTTGTGATCTTTGAATGTGAATCCTCAGACATTACCACTCCCGGGTTCCTCACATTAGTTTTTTCGCTCTATATTATAAATTAGAGTTTGTAGTACACTAGTTCTAGTTATTTATCTCCTCCAGTTTTCCATAAACGAGTAGCTGGAATTTTGTCTTCATTGAACATCATATTGTTTTCCGTTGCCCCTTGGAAAACTTGGTTTATATCTTTTTTGAAGTTTTAAATGTGTCCCAATGGATAAAAATCTCATACAGATTCTAGAATCATCTGCAAAGGATGACACGGTACTGTGGATTACATCTCCGTCTATGTCTGATAGATGATGAGGAACAAGATAGGGGGGAGACTTGTGACTTGCGGAAAAACAACTTTTTACCATGGCAGCTTCCGATTTAACTCTGCCAATACTATTCGTGTTCGATTGGTTAGAAAGTTGAAGATCTATCTCTCCACTTTCCCAGTTAACCCTTTAGCATGTATTTTGTGCGCTATTACTGTGCCACTAAAGGTTCCTGATCTTTCGTGGTACGATATGCACGATACATTCAGTGTTGGGTGTTATGTCATGCTAAGAAATAAGCAAATGATACAAAATTAATCATGCAAGGATCCTGAAGGTGACATTTGTGATTCTAAGAAAAATTTGGTTATATATCCAGATTGAAATAAACTTTTTTTTATATTAATTGTTTCACTAAATTTAAGCTTTTAATGTGAATTTCTGGTGACAAAAATGTTGCGCATCGTATTTCCTCTCATTTTGTATCAGTTTTTGTGAATAAATTTCTGTGGATTTGGAAAAGACGTATGACAGGGTGGTTAAGGTAATGTGGCAGATGTTGCATTTGTAATGGTATAGGGGGTAGGTTACTGAAAGCAATGAAGAGTTTTACGAGGATAGTGAGGCTCAGGAGAAAGTACGTAGGAAAGGGGGGAAATTATTTCCCAGTAAAAGTAAGCCTTAGACAGGAGTGTGATGTCAACCGTGGTTGTTCAATATATTATAGATGGGGTTGCAAGAGAAGTGAATGCTAGGGTTTTGGGAAGAGGCGTGGAGTTAAAAGATAAAGAATCTAACACAAAGAGGGAGTTGTCACAGTTTGCTCTTTGCTGAGACCCCTGTGCTTTTGGGAGATTCTGAGGAGAAGTTGCAGAAGTTGGTGGATGAGTTTCGTAGGGTATGTAAAAGAAGAAAATTTAAAAATGAATATAGGAAAGAGTAAAAATGGGGAGGGAAAAAAGAAAGATTAGGTGACGAATGACTGGATGAAGTGAATGTATTCATCTATTGAGGATTGGACGAGTCGGCAGATGGATCTAAGAAATCTTGATGTGGTGAATCATAGCATTGACGAGGGACAAAGATGAGTATGCACTGAGGAGTCTGTGGAGAGAAAGAACTTTCTAAATTGGAAGCAAAGAGGGGAAAGTATGAGAGTATAGTTGTACCAACAGTTTTATGGTGTGAAGCATAGGTGGGGAAATGTTGCAACAATGAGAATGCTGGAGGCAGTGGAAATGTCGCCTCTTTAGGGCAATGTGTGGAGTGTATATGTTGTAGAGAATTCGTAGTTTTGGAAATTAGGAGGAGGTGCTGGGTTACCAAAACTATTTTCCAGAGGACTGAGGGAAGGGTTATTGAGATTTGGTTTGGACATGTAGAGAGAATGGAACGAAATAGAATGACTTGAGTGAATAAATCTGTAGTGGAGGGAAGGCGTGGTAGGGGTCGGCCTAGGAAAGGTTGGAGGGAAGGGGTAAAGGAGGTTTTGTATGCGAGGGGCTTGGACTTTCAGCAAGCGTGCGTGAGCGTGTTAGATACCCAGCAAATGGAGACAAATGTTTTTTAGGACGTGACGTGCTGTTGGAGTGTGAGCAAGGTAACATCTATGAAAGAGTTCAGGAAAACCGTAAGGCCGGGCTTGAGTCCTGGAGATGGGAAGTACAGTGCCTGCACTCTGAAGGAGTCCTGGAGATGGGAAGTACAGTGCCTGCACTCTGAAGGAGTCCTGGAGATGGGAAGTACAGTGCCTGCACTCTGAAGGAGGGGTGTTAAATGTTTTTTAACTGTTGTGTGATTGCCCCCTCTGACAAGAAATTTATGGAGTGAATGATGAAGTTTTTCTTTTTCGGGCCACCCTGCCTTGGTGGCCACCCTGCCTTGGTGGCCACCCTGCCTTGGTGGGAATCAGCCGATGTGTTAATAAAAAAATAATAAAAATAAATAAAAAAAATAAATAAATATATATATACATAAAATATATATATATATATATAATAAAATATATATATATTTTATATATATATATAATAAAATTTATATAATATAAAATATATATTATATATCGTGCCGAATAGGGAGAACTTGCGATCTTGGCTTAAATAGGAAAAGCTTACTTGCCATATACGAAAAAGTGAAATTTGTGTATGCAATAATTTCGCCAAAATCATTCGAACCTAACGAAAAAATATATTTGATTGTGTTTGTTTGGTACTAAAAATTTTTGTAAACGTATTTAAAATATATTTAGTTAGTTAGGCTAAAATAAATTGCTCTTGTTATAATAAGGTTAGGTAAGTTTTCAAAATTTCTTTTGCAAAATTGAAAAAATTTACATTAACATTTATGAAAAAATATATCTTTAAACGTATAAGAGAAAATTTTAGAAAGGAACTTAATTTTAAATGAGTTCTTGCTAATTGGGCCATTTTACATATTTGGCACAACATATAATTATATATAAAATATATATATTATTATATAATATTAAATATATAATATATATATATATATGTTATATATATAATATATATATATATAAATATAAATATATATATAATACATAAAAATAATATATATATATATAAATATATATATATATAATATATATAAATATTATATATATAATAAAAATATAATATATATATATATATATATATTATATATATAATATATATATATATATATATATATATATATATATATATATATATATATATATATATACATATAGGGAAGTACCACCTCTATAACGGACTGGGGACCCTCACCTCAGAGAAGACAATAAATGTACCTCAGGGAAAACTCAAGGTTCTCCCCGGAGCTGTTTGAATATTTCTTCTCCTACGGCCCCCTATATTTTAATATTCTATGTGAACATTTATTAATAAATTAATACATTTACAGAAAAAACAAACATGAATACAATGGTACAATGTATTAAAGACTATGAATTCCCTCCAGCTTCTCCGAAGCCAGACGCGAGCCAAGCATGCAGCAAGCATTTACCCCTGGATGGCCCCGCTGAGGTGCTGGAACTGAAAGTGGCTGCCCTTGGGTCCCTGGTGGCATCGACATTTTTCCCCCATGATCCCCAAAGGGCTCTGATCCCACTGGGACAAATTGAAACTGTTTCTTATGTCCCTGTACTTGCTGATCTTGTACTCCTCCCTGTGGTCAGCAGCTCCTCCCTGTCACCCTGACACTGTGATGGACAATAGGTTCAGCCAGTGTGGACACACAGGGATAGTCCCCATGCTAAGAGCTTGCCATATCTCCAAGGATAGATGGTGGGTCCAGTCGGGGCGGTTTGCTGGTTGTGGGGATTGTTGGCTGCTAGTGATCTTGGCTCCCTCTCGGCTGGGCATCCAGCTGTAGCAAGGGTTCTCTTAATGATGTCATTGACCTCATTGTGTCTTGCATGCCAGCCCTTGGTTTTGGAACGGTTAAGAAACCCTGTAGACCGTATTTTGTCTGCTTGCGCTTTCCTGGAAATACAAAGTACATTCTGTGTAAATTGGAGCAGCAAGGTGCAGAGCCACTGGGGTATGGAGGGTCTTAGGGTCGAGTAGCGTTCCCATTGCCGATATGGGAACTGTTTGGAAGAAGTCCCAGGGATGAAGTGCGCTCACAGCCTGGAGACAGGCAATCTCCCTAACTGATGTTGCAGCCCTGAGCATGTTTGGGAAGCACCTTTTCAGTGATTGCGACCCTCCCCCCTTGACTGTTGTGAGCCAGTGCTGCACTAGGGTTTGGTGCTGGAGCAGCAAGAGTCTCCCATTCAGTGATGGCACTGGTATAGCTAGAGTCTTCTATTCCTGCTGAGTTACTGAGGGTATCAGGAAGAATTTGTCTTATCAACTCGTTTGATGCTATGGAAGAGGATAGGAAAGCTGGTAGAGGAATCTGGGAGGATCTGGATACTCCTAGCCCTCCAAGTCTGACCGGAAGTGAGGCTTGCAACCACTGTCCATCTTGAAGGGAAAGATTCAATACACTCTCTAGTATGGTCTTAAGGAGAGTGTCATATTCCTTGAGATTTGGACTGCTGAAGGCTGGGAAGCATCTCAGAAAGTAGGTAAGTTTTGGGATTGACAGGCACCTGGTGAATAGGTAGAAGGCATCGTGAGTGTCAATGTCTTTCATCCTGCTTTCCATCGTCCGGAGGTCTGAGACTTTTTTTTCTAGGATCAGATCGATGGCATTGGACCCAAGAGGAGCACCAAGGAGAGTGCTATTGGCTGGACCAATGGCTCCTGCTCCTGGTAAAATGGCACTAAATTCTGATCATCTGTTGATTGGGAGAAACTATTCACATTTGGTAAGGTTAAAGAAAGGGGCCCCGGCTTTCACCCATGTCTTTAATTTTACCGATTCCCTGGAGAATTTGTTGTGCTAGCTAGGGAACCCTCGTCCAGGAACCCGATA
>NC_069439.1:35557712-35645677 GCF_026875155.1 Cherax quadricarinatus | reverse complement strand
AACATAAAGCCCCCCGTGTGTGTTATCGTCTTTTTAAGCCCCCAATTCTTGAAAACCCCCCGAGTAGGAGAGTGGAGAGGCCCCCAGCAAAAACCCATCCTTTCCCTCCACCTTTGCCACTACTCTTTTCCCGCTAACCCCACACCGCTACAGTGATATATTTTTTTAGGACTTTTGTGATTTTGGAAAATTTTTTTCATTGATTTCATGTCCTTTTTTTTCCATGATTTCTTAGTAAATTCAGGATCTTGATTAGACTGTGTTTTTTATATCCTTTATATCCTGTTTGCAATATTTTTTTTTTTTCTTCATTTTAAATTTTGTGCTTTATTTTTGTCTTTTGTGTTTAATTTTTTTTTTTTACGTGAAGAAAAGTACTTTTCCATTTTTCCTTGTGTGTGCATATATAAGCGAAAAAACTTGTGTTTACATTCACTTTTTCTTGTCTTCAAGATTGTTTTTCCTTCCCTAGTAATTTTTCAGGAAGTAATTCGTAACTTTTTATCTTATTTTCTGATCACAACTCAGTGTTGTTTTAGTTATTTTTTTTCCCAGCATTTGTACCCTTGGGTTTTTTTTTTATTTTTTCATTTGCATTTTTTTCTGTGTGTTGAAATTCTTGTGTTATTTTTTCATTTGAGTTTTAAATTTGTCTTATCCCCACGAAAAATGTGCCATTATTTTGTTTGAAGCAAAACAATTTTTTTCTAATTTTTTCACCCAACCCTCATTGCAAGAAAATTATTGTATTGTGCATATATTGAGTGTTGTGTTTTGCCTTATTGTGGTGTTAACTTTCTCTGTTTTTTTTTTTTTCCCCTTTATTATTGTTCATTTTTCATTAATCAAATTTCCTCTTGGCAATTTTTATCTTTTTTTTTTAAAAGTAAACATTATTTTGCTTGTTTAGTAAGTGTTGCTTAAAGCTGCAATTAAGATTTAAAGTGTTCAATCAGTTCATTCTGAAAATATTTTCTTTTGTTTTTAGTAAAATGTTTTCTTGTTTGTGCAATTTTTTTTATTCTGCGGAATTGACTCATTTGCAATTGATTTTTGGCAGTAATGTGCTGCCATTAATTTTTTCTTTCATCATTTTTGTCTGTATGTGTTGTGTTGTGCAGTAATTTTTGTAGGTATTTGTTAATTGCAAATATTGCTACAGTTTCATTTCAGTGCATCTTTTGTTATTTACGTTTTACAATTCTTGTTTCTGTGCATAAAGATTTTATTCTTTGTGTGTCACCTTCTTTTTTTTTTTTTTAGATAGCCATGCTTTCCCAGTCTATTTTAATTTTGACAAGATTTTATTTGATTCCATTTTAATCATTTTTTGTTTTGATTTTATCATTTTTATTGTTGAATTTCTTCATTGATTGAGAGCAAAAGACAGCTCCACTGTGCCAATACTTCAAATTAAAGTAACTTCAAGTAAATTTGATATGAGTAACGTAAAATTTTTTTTCTTGTTATCAAAAGCGTTGCTTAATCAGTTGAGTTTTTTTTATGTGTGTTTCCTTGCTCTAAGTGTTGACTTGTATTTTTTCTTTACTAATGCAAAATAGTTCAGTATACTTCTTCCCTTTAGTTTACTGTGTTATATTCTCTCTTTTTTCTTGCCTCTATGTCCTTGCGTCAGTTCCCTGAGAAGATGTCCAGTTCACTTTTGTTTTGTTCACTTAGTGTATCATGCCAGTCAAGTCGATCTGAATCAGGTCCAGTCGTCCCCAATCTTCCTTATGACTGAAAGACAATACCTAGTCTTAGACAAGTGTTTGTTCTCACAGCTTGCATTTGGCGCTTTGTTCCTGCCGCTGTGAAATGGTGAAGTTTCAGATTAAGTTCCATTCGCTCCGTGAATTACTTATTAATATGCCGAGCGGGTCAGGCACTAGTAACTCAGTCACTCCCATCTGTGTTCCACCTATACCTTCAGACATGCAGGATAGTGCTCATGTGCGCCATCAGTGTCCGAGGACTCAGACTGCCTTGAGTGTCAGCCTATCCATGTAATGTCCGTTAGTTCAAAATAGTAGTTCTCCACAGGGATGCCTTGTCGGAAAGCGATTACTTGAAATTAGTTAATGCCATCTCTTGGGATGTCTTTGCAGTCGCAGAAAAGACGTTCTGTCGCGGTAGTGTACTTATACTAGAGGTCTGTTGGTTGTTCCTAGTGTCCAGATGGGGTGATCATCATCTAGTTGACCGGTAATGTTGGAAATGTACAACGTTGTTTCTCGCGTAATCTTCGTGTTGTTAACGTTGTAAGTGTAGTCCTTTTCCAGTTGATACCTTCGTTGTCCCCTGTGTGCGACTCCAATTGAATACCAGTATTGTCACATTTTCATTTCTTTCCCCTGTGCTTGCATGTGAGATATAGTAGATCCGTTCCCCCTGCTCATATTAGGTTATAAGTGTTATTTTTTTTCCACTGGGGAGAGGTCATCATCAGGAGTTTGTTCATTCCTCCAGTAGAAAGAACCGTTTCCTTTTGTGTTTTATTATTAGCTGATCAGGTTTTTCTAGAAAATTTTTCTTGTTGTGTTCACGGTCCCTCTGAATCTGAGATTAGCAGTAATGATCTGTGCATGACCAGATCTCCCCTTTGCTGTTAAAATTACATTCACCTTTGTAAATATATGTATCTTCTCAGACTCCATAGAGTGCATGAATATAGATCGGACGATCAATTCCATCCTTTAATTATGCTATGATTTGTTCTCATAATTCACAATGTATTAATGATACCCCCCATTACGATACCATCCATTAGTTTTAAGTTATTATCATCTCTACTATTCTATAGAATCAGCCCAGCGCCACCTGCCTGTTCAGCTCAGATAGTATTGTATGTCAAGACGACATACATCACCTGACCGAGCTGTCAGCATCGTTGAGATCCCCTGTGTAGTATATGTATCTGAGTATCATAGTACCATCCCTATGTTTTGCCTACATGACCCCTGCTAGGCTCAGTGACTAGTTTGGTGTGCCGTCACTTGCTGCCGTTGTGGAGCGCTGGCTCCCTGATTCGTTCCACTCCCGCTTAGGTCTACAACAAGCAACACACTGCAGGCTGGGCTCCTCCTTCACACTCAGGTAATGTAAGTTGTTAGTGACTGGTGCGTAGAGGGTGGAAGTGGTTGTGATGGCCAGTAAGAGGGTGGTAGTGATGGTGGTAGCAGGGTGGTAGCGATGTTAGAGGGTTGGTACTGGTTGTGATGGCAGTAGCGGTGGTACTGGTTGTGCTGGGGTAGAGGGTGGTAGTGGAGGTGGTAGGAGGTTGTAGTAATGGTGGTAGGGAGGGTGGTAGGGAGGTTGTGAGGGTGATATTGACTTGTTTTGGGTGTCGAGGGTCGGTAATGGTTGTGATGTGTAGAGGGTGGTATTGGTTGTGATGGTGGTTAGAGGGTGGTAGTGACGGGGTGGTAGAGGCTGGTACTGGTTGTGATGTGGTTAGAGGGTGGTGTGACGGTGGTGAGGGGTGGTCCAGTGATTTTCAAGCTGGTCCTAGTGGCATTAAGATCCCAAGAAGGGAGGTAACCCACCAAGGGCGTGGTACCTGAAGTCAATTATCTAGGAGATTCTCCTAAAAACAAACATGGTGTCCCAGGTAAGGCACCCCGAGGGGAGAGGGGTAAGTGGGACAGAGCTAAAAGAATAGACGAGGAGGAATGTTTTGGACGAAAGAAGAATGAGAGTCAGAACTAGACCCAACTTGCTAAGCCAGGAGAAGAAACACTGGCGACGACGATGGGAGAAGGAACAGGCAACTTGCAGGTGTGACTGCATCTTGCTGGATGGAAATAAATGTGAATTGATGGTGATTGTTGGCTGCAAGCGACAGGGAGGAGTCATCAATGATGGGTCACTTCACAGAGGTTTGGTGGTTGTGACGTTGTTTCACGATGACATTGAGCTTGTTAATTTCAGCTCCATTTTCAAGACGTTTAAAACGTTGCATTGGTATGATACTAAGATGTGTTAACAGATGGTGATAGTCAGGATGTTGAGAATATTCTTCATTGTGCTTTAGAAGTTTAGAAAGTTCAACTATAGCAACTTGGCAAGTAGAATCGGTGGTAAACTTGACTGTCTTTTTGATGAGGTTAGTGTACAGGCCTGGTAACAGCATTTCTTGAGGATAATTTGCTGTGTTGCAGAAGGTATATCCAAGCCATGGATAGTAGTTGTGCTCTTCATCATCTGGAATTGTATCATGTCAAGACTCGTAAGATGGTATTGTTGGTGCTTGTTTTTCTTTCTTGTTAAGTGGTGTTGAAGGTGGAAGTGAAGATACGTTGTCAACTTTAGTAGACAAATTTGAAGATGTTTCTGGTGGCAAGGCTTCTGATTGGTGGGATTCAATGAGGAGTGGTGGCAGTAGAGGCTTCTCATTGGACTTTGTTGGAGTGACATCACTAGTTGGTGGTGGTGGTGGAGCTACTGCAGCAGAGGTGGCGACTAAGTCCTTGGTGAATTTGAGAATTTCTAGATTCTCCTTACAAGTAATAGACAATCCTGAATTTCCTCTGCTGTTGGTACATCACTCATAAACAACCCCACAATAAAGGTAAGTGATATTTAATTTTTGTTTATTTTGCATGTCCCATTCCTTTCCATATAAGAAAATGTATATTTCATGTAAAAAAAAAATTAGACTTTGGGGTGTCAGGCACTGATTAATTATATTTCCATTATTTCTTATGGGAAAAATTAACTCGACCAACGGAAAGCCCTCTGGAAAGGATTAATGTCGTTGGTTGAGGGTCCACTGTATATATTTTTATTTTTTATTATCACACTGGCCGATTCCCACCAAGGCAGGGTGGCCCGAAAAAGAAAAACTTTCACCATCATTCACTCCATCACTGTCTTTCCAGAAGGGTGCTTTACACTACAGTTTTTAAACTGCAACATTAACACCCCTCCTTCAGAGTGCAGGCACTGTACTTCCCATCTCCAGGATTCAAGTCCGGCCTGCTGGTTTCCCTGAACCCCTTCATAAATGTTACTTTGCTCACACTCCAACAGCACGTCAAGTATTAAAAACCATTTGTCTCCATTCGCTCCTACCAAACACGCTCACGCATGCCTGCTGGAAGTCCAAGCCCCTCGCACACAAAACCTCCTTTACCCCCTCCCTCCAACCTTTCCTAGGCCGACCCCTACCCCGCCTTCCTTCCACTACAGACTGATACACTCTTGAATTTTATTCTGTTTTGCTCCATTCTCTCCACATGTCCGAACCACCTCAAACAACCCTTCCTCAGCCCTCTGGACAACAGTTTTGGTAATCCCGCACCTCCTCCTAACTTCCAAACTACGAATTCTCTGCATTATTTCACACCACACATTGCTCTCAGACATGACATCTCCACTGCCTCCAGCCTTCTCCTCGCTGCAACATTCATCACCCATGCTTCAGACCCATATAAGAGCGTTGGTAAAACTATACTCTCATACATTCCCCTTTTGCCTCCAAGGACAAAGTTCTTTGTCCCCACAGACTCCTAAGTGCACCACTCACCCTTTTCCCCTCATCAATTCTATGATTCACCTCATCTTTCATAGACCCATCCGCTGACACGTCCACTCCCAAATATCTGAATATATTCACCTCTCCATACTCTCTCCCTCCAATCTGATATCCAATCCCTTTTATCACCTAATTTTTTTTGTTATCCTCATAACCTTACTCTTTCCTGTACTCACTTTCAATTTTCTTCTTTTGCACACCCTACCAAATTCATCCACCAATCTTTACAACTTCTCTTCAGAATCTCCCAAGAGCACAGTGTCATCAGCAAAGAGCAACTGTGACAACTCCCACTTTATGTGTGATTCTTTATCTTTTAACTCTACGCCTCTTGCCAAGACCCTCGCATTTACTTCTCTTACAACCCCATCTATAAATATATTAAACAACCACGGTGACATCACACATCTTTGTCTAAGGCCTACTTTTACTGGGAAATAATTTCCCTCTTTCCTACATACTCTAACTTGAGCCTCACTATCCTCGTAAAAACTCTTCACTGCTTTCAGTAATCTACCTCCTACACCATACACCTGCAACATCTGCCACATTGCCCCCCTATCCACCCTGTCATACGCCTTTTCCAAATCCATAAATGCCACAAAGACCTCTTTAGCCTTATCTAAATACTGTTCACTTATATGTTTCACTGTAAACACCCGGTCCACACACCCCCTACCTTTCCTAAAGCCTCCTTGTTCATCTGCTATCCTATTCTCCGTCTTACTCTTAATTCTTTCAATAATAACTCTACCATACACTTTGCCAGGTATACTCAACAGACTTATCCCCCTATAATTTTTGCACTCTCTTTTATCCCCTTTGCCTTTATACAAAGGAACTATGCATGCTTTCTGCCAATCCCTAGGTACCTTACCCTCTTCCATACATTTATTAAATAATTGCACCAACCACTCCAAATATATATATATATATATATATATATATATATATATATATATATATATATATATATATATATATATATATATATATATATATGTATATATAACATATCCGATGAAAAAGCCTTTATCAAATTGGACTTTGCCAATGCTTTCAACTCAGTCAGAAGGGATGCTGCTCTCCAAGCAGTTTATAGAAACTTCCCTTCCCTTTATCCCTTCATAGAATCGTGTTATAGTGTGACTTCCAAACTAATGTTTGGGGACCATGAAATTGACTCATGTGAGAGCGTGCAACAGGTGGACCCTCTCGTCCCCTTACTATTCTGTTTGGTCATCAAGGAAGTCACAGAAGCACTCTCCAGCGAGCTCAATATCTGGTTCCTGGACGACGGTACCCTGGCTGGCACAACAGAATCTCTCCTAGAGGACATCAGTAAAATTAAAGACATGGGAGAAAGCCTGGGCCTTTCTTTAAACCCCACCAAATGTGAAATAGTTTCTACCAATCAACAAATGATCCAGAATATTAGTGCCGTTTTACCAGGAGCATGAGCCATTGATCCAGCCAATAGCACTCTCCTTGGTGCTCCTCTTGGGTCCAATGCCATCGATCTGATCCTAGGAAAAAAAGTCTCAGACCTCCGGACGATGGAAAGCAGGATGAAAGACATTGACAGTCATGATGCCTTCTACCTATTCACCAGGTGCCTGTCAATCCCAAAATTTACCTACTTTCTGAGATGCTTCCCAGCCTTCAGCAGTCCAAATCTCAAGGAATATGACACTCTCCGTAAGACCATGCTAGAGAGTGTATTGAATCTTTCCCTTGGCGATGGACAGTAGTTGCAAGCCTCTCTTCCGGTCAGGCTTGGAGGGCTAGGAGTACGCAGATCCTCCCAGATTCCTCTACCAGCTTTCCTATCCTCTTCCATTGCATCAAACGAGTTGATAAGACAAATTCTTCCTGACACCCTCAGTGACTCAGCAGGAATAGAAGACTCTAGCTATACCAGTGCCATCACCGAATGGGAGACTCTTGCTGCTCCAGCACCAAACCCTAGTGCAGCACTGGCTCACAAACAGTCAAGCTGGGATGTCGCAATCACTGAAAAGGTGCTTGCCAACATGCTCAGGGCTGCAACATCAGATAGGGAGATTGCCTGTCTCCAGGCTGTGAGCGCACCTCATCTCTGGGACTTCCTCCAAACAGTTCCCATATCGGCAATGGGAACGCTACTCGACCCTAAGACCCTCCATATCCCAGTGGCTCTGCACCTTGCTGCTCCAATTTACACAGAATGTACGTGTATTTCCAGCAAAGCGCAAGCAGACAAATACGGTCTACATGGTCTTAACCGTTCCAAAACCAAGGGCTGGCATGCAAGACACAATGAGGTCAATGACATCATTAAGAGAACCCTTGCTACAGCTGGATGCTCAGCCGAGAGGGAGCCCCGATCACTAGCAGCCAACAATACCCACAACCCAGCAAACCGCCCCGACTGGATCACCATCTATCCTTGGAAGAATGGCAAGCTCTTAGCATGGGACTATACCTGTGTGTCCACACTGGCTGACACCTATGTCCATCACAGTGTCGGGTGACAGGGAGGAGCTGCTGACCACAGGGAGGAGTACAAGATCAGCAAGTACAGGGACATAAGCCAACAGTTTCAATTTGTCCCAGTGGGATCAGAGACCTTGGGATCATGGGGAAAAAATGTCGATGCCACCAGGGACCCAAGGGCAGCCACTTTCATGTTCCAGCACCTCAGCGTGGCCATCCAGAGGGTAAATGCTTGCTGCATGCTTGGCTCGCGTCTGGCTTCGGAGAAGCTGGAGGGAATTCATAGTCTTTAATACATTGTACCATTGTATTCATGTTTTTGTTTTCTGTAAATGTATTATATTTATTAATAAATGTTCACATAGAATATAAAATATAGGGGGCCGTAGGAGAAGAAAATATTCAAACAGCTCCGGGGAGAACCTTGAGTTTTCCCTGAGGTACGTTTATTGTCTTCTCTGAGGATGAGGGTCCACAGTCCAGTTATAGAGGTGGTACTTCCCTAAATATATATATATATATATATACATATATATATATATATATATATATATATATATATATATATATATATATATATATATATATATATATATATATATATATATATATATATATATATATATATAATATATGTCGTGCCGAATATGTAAAACTGGTCAATTAGCAAGAACTCATTTAAAATTAAGTCATTTCTAAAATTTTTTTCATAAATGTTAAAGTAATTTTTTTAAATTTTGCACCAAAAGAAACTTAGAAAACTTACCTAACCTTATTATAACAAGAGCAATTTATTTTAGCCTAACTCAACTAAATATATTTTAAATACGTTTACAATAATTTAGTACCAAAGAAACACAATCAAATATATTTTTTTCGTTAGGGTCAGAATGATTTTGGCGAAATTATTGCATACACAAATTTTCACTTGTCCTATATGGCAAGATGAGCGTTGCTATTTAAGCCAAGATTGCAAGTTCTGCCTATTCGGCACGACATATATATATATATATATATATATATATATATATATATATATATATATATATATATATATATATATATATATATAAATATATATATATATATATATATATATATATATATATATATATATATATATATATATATATATAATATATATATATATATATATATTATGTATATGTATAATATATAAATATATATATATATATATATATATATATATATATATATATATATATATATATATATATATATATATATATATATATATATATATATATATATATATATATATGTATATATATATTTATTTATTTATTTATTTATTTTTATTATTTTTTTATTAACACATCGGCCCTTTCCCACCAAGGCAGGGTGGCCACCAAGGCAGGGTGGCCACCAAGGCAGGGTGGCCACCAAGGCAGGGTGGCCCGAAAAAGAAAAACTTTCATCATTCACTCCATCAATTTCTTGTCAGAGGCGCAATCACACAACAGTTAAAAAAACATTAACACCCCTCCTTCAGAGTGCAGGCACTGTACTTCCCATCTCCAGGACTCAAGTCCGGCCTTACGGTTTCCCTGAACTCTTTCATAGATGTTACCTTGCTCACACTCCAACAGCACGTCACGTCCTAAAAAACATTTGTCTCCATTTGCTCGTATCTAACACGCTCACGCACGCTTGCTGAAAGTCCAAGCCCCTCGCATACAAAACCTCTTTTACCCCTTCCCTCCAACCTTTCCTAGGCCGACCCCTACCACGCCTTCCCTCCACTACAGATTTATTCACTCAAGTCATTCTATTTCGTTCCATTCTCTCTACATGTCCAAACCATCTCAATAACCCTTCCTCAGTCCTCTGGATAATAGTTTTGTTAATCCAGCACCTCCTCCTAATTTCCAAACTACGAATTCTTTACAACATATACACTCCACACATTGCCCTCAGAGGCGACATTTCCACTGCCTCCAGCATTCTCATTGTTGCAACATTCGCCACCTATGCTTCACACCCATATAACTGTTGGTATAGCTATACTCTCATACTTTCCCCTCTTTGCTTCCAAGTAGAAAGTTCTTTCTCTCCACAGACTCCTCAGTGCACTACTCATCTTTGTCCCTCGTCAATTCTATGATTCACCACATCAAGATTTCTTAGATCCATCTGCCGACTCGTCCAATCCTCAATAGATGAATACATTCACTTCATCCAGTCATTCGTCACCTAATCTTTCTATTTTCCTCACCATCTTACTCTTTCCTATATTCACTTTTAATTTTCTTCTTTTACATACCCTACGAAACTCATCCACCAACTTCTGCAACTTCTCCTCAGAATCTGCCAAAAGCACAGTGTCATCAGCAAAGAGCAACTGTGACAACTCCCTCTTTGTGTTAGATTCTTTATCTTTTAACTCCACGCCTCTTGCCAAAACCCTAGCATTCACTTCTCTTGCAACCCCATCTATAAATATATTGAACAACCACGGTGACATCACACATCCTAGTCTAAGGCTTACTTTTACTGGGAAATAATCTCCCTCTTTCCTACGTACTTTCTCCTGAGCCTCACTATCCTCGTAAAACTCTTCATTGCTTTCAGTAACCTACCTCCTATACCATACAAATGCAACATCTGCCACATTATCCTTTAACCACCCTGTCATACGTCTTTTCCAAATCCACAGAAATTTATTCACAAAAACTGATACAAAACTGAGAGGAAATACGATGCGCAAACATTATTTGTCACCAGAAATTCACATTAAAAGCTTGAATTTAGTAGAAACAATTAATATAAAAAGAGTTTACTCAATCTGGATATATAACTAAATTTTTCTTAGAATCACAAATGTCACCTTCAGGATCCTTGCATGATTAATTTTGTATCATTTGCTTATTTCTTAGCATGACATAACATCCAACACTGAATGTATCGTGCATATCGTACCACAAAAGATCAGGAACCTTTAGTGGCACAGTAATAGCGCACAAAATACATGCTAAAGGGTTAACTGGGAAAGTGGAGAGATAGATCTTCAACTTTCTAACCAATCGAACACGAATAGTATTGGCAGAGTTAAATCGGAAGCTGCCATGGTAAAAAGTTTTGTTCCGCAAGTCACAGTACTCGCCCCTATCTTGTTCCTCATCATCATATCAGACATAGACGGAGATGTAATCCACAGTACCGTGTCATCCTTTGCAGATGATTCTAGAATCTGTATGAGACTGTTATCCATTGAGGACACAGTTAACTTCAAAGAAGATATAAACCAAGTTTTCCAAGGGGCAACGGAAAACAATATGATGTTCAATGAAGACAAATTCCAGCTACTCCGTTATGGAAAACTGGAGGAGATAATTACTAGAACTAAGTGTACTACAAACTCTAATCATAATATAGAGCGAAAAAACTAATGTGAGGAACCTGGGAGTGGTAATGTCTGAGGATCTCACATTCAAAGATCACAACAGTGCCATGATCACAGCTGCGAAAAATAATAGGATAGATAATGAGAACGTTCAAAACATAAGATGCCAAGCCAGTGATGATCCTTTATAAATCACTTGTTCTCATTAGGCTGGAATACTGCTGTATATTAACATCTCCATTCGAAGCAGGTGAAACTGCAGATCTAGAGAGTGTACAGAGATCCTTTACCGCACACATAAGTTCTGTCAGACACCTTAACTACTGAGAACGTTTGGAAGCACTTGAGAAGAGAGAGAGAGATATATCGTAATCTACAACTGAAAAATCCTAGATGGAATGGTCCCGAATCTGCACACAGAAATCACTCCCTACGAAAGTAAAAAACTGGACGGGCGGTACAAAATACCCCCAATGAAATGTAGGGGCGCCATTGGAACACTAAGAGACCCCGGACACAGTAAGTGTCCGGGGCCCAGGACTGTTCAGCAACCTCCCACCAGACATAAGGGGAATTAACAATAGACCGCCGGTTGTCTTCAAGAGGGAGTTGGACAAATATTTAAAGTTGATGCCGGATCAGCCGGGCTGTGGTTAGTATGTCGGACTCCGTGCAGCCAACAGTAACAGCCTGGTTGATTAGGCCCTGATCCACCGGGAGGCCTAGTCGTGGACCTGGCCGCGGGGGCGTTGACCCCCGGAATACCCTCCAGGTAGGTACACACTTGCCATGCACTTCTCTGATGATCATAAAATACAAACATTTTCTATCTAAAAATCTAGTTGTGTTGACGTCTGGATATTGCTGTAGAAAAGTCAACCAAACAACTTATACAGTTAAGATAAATCTGAAATGAGCAAAATACAAGTCTCTCTTATGGAACAACTTCATAATCGCCAGGGAACTGATCACGTGTTTACTCCTGCCATTACTTTATTATCGTCTTGACTTAGAAATTTATTTATTTATTTATTTATTTATTAACTTGAACATGATACAGAGAAGTACAAGGAATACAATTTTTAAAGTGTAACATGCCAAAGTTCCTTGTATGTGAACATTATGGGCAGGATTAACATTAAATAAAGATTAACTAAGCAATGATATATTCAGTGGTACAATTAACTCTGTATCACTGTTTTGCAGCCATTAATTCTTGTTTCTACTCTAAATTAACTTTACAAATTACATACTTCTGAAAAGTAGACAACACTGGGGAAAAGTAGACAACACTGGGGAAAAGTAGACAACACTGGGGAAAAGTAGACAACACTGGGGAAAAGTAGACAACACTGGGGAAAAGTAGACAACACTGGGGAAAAGTAGACAACACTGGGGAAAAGTAGACAACACTGGGGAAAAGTAGACAACACTGGGGAAAAGTAGACAACACCGGGGAAAAGTAGACAACACTGAGGAAAAGTAGACAACACTGGGGAAAAGTAGACAACACTGGGGAAAAGTAGACAACACTGGGGAAAAGTAGACAACACTGGGGAAAAGTAGACAACACTGGGGAAAAGTAGACAACACTGGGGAAAAGTAGACAACACTGGGGAAAAGTAGACAACACTGGGGAAAAGTAGACAACACTGGGGAAAAGTAGACAACACTGGGGAAAAGTAGACAACACTGGGGAAAAGTAGACAACACTGAGGAAAAGATTATGAAAAAATATATATAATTTTTATTTCCATTAAGAAATATCAGTCACGCTGCAGTCCTTCTCTCTGTTTAAAAACATTATATCAATCTTTCACGAAATCGTAATGACAGGATTGCAAACAAACCATAGCACGGGTGGGGTTTGAACCCGCGATCAGAGTCTCGAAGCTCCACTGGACCAGCTAGCTGGCCCGGTGGCTAACGCGACGGTCTGGAGTTTTGAGACTCTCTGATCGCAGGTTCTAACCCCACCCGTGGTATGCTTTAATATATCAATGTTCTTTATCCTTCAAGACAATGTCGCGGAAATATAAACAAGATAAATCAAACTGAGATGAAAAGTGAAGCTTAGAATTTAGATGGAAAAATTTGGCTTCATTCAAAAGACAACATATACTAGACACAGCTGGTGGATGGTAAGGTACGTCACAGCTGGTGGATGGTAAGGTACGTCACAGCTGGTGGAGGGTAAGGTACGTCACAGCTGGTGGATGGTAAGGTACGTCATAGCTGGTGGAGGGAAAGGTACGTCACAGCTGGTGGATGGTAAGGTACGTCACAGCTGGTGGAGGGTAAGGTACGTCACAGCTGGTGGATGTCAAGGTACGCCACAGTTTGTAGATGGTAAGGTACGTCACAGTTGGTAGATGGTAAGGTACGTCACAGCTGGTGGATGGTAAGGTACGTCACATCTGGTGGATGGTAAGGTACGTCACAGCCGGTGGATGGTAAGGTACGTCACAGCTGGTGGATGGTAAGGTACGTCACAGCTGGTGGATGGTAAGGTACGTCACATCTGGTGGATGGTAAGGCACGTCACAGCTGGTGGATGGTAAGGTAGGTCACAGCTGGTGGATGGTAAGGTAGGTCACAGCTGGTGGATGGTAAGGTACGTCACAGCTGGTGGATGGTAAGGTACGTCACAGCTGGTGGATGGTAAGGTACGTCACAGATGGTGGATGGTAAGGTACGTCACAGCTGGTGGATGGTAAGGTACGTTACAGCTGGTGGATGTTAAGATACGTCACAGCTGGTGGATGGTAAGGAACGTCACAGCTGGTAGATGGAAAGGTACGTCACAGCTGGTGGATGGAAAGGTACGACACAGTTGGTGGATGGCAAGGTACGTCACAGCTGGTGGATGGTAAGATACGTGACAGCTGGTGGATGATAAGGTACGTCGCAGCTGGTAGATGGTAAGGTACGTCACAGCTGGTGGATGGTAAGGTACGTCACAGCTGGTGGATGGCAAGGTACGTCACAACTGGTGGATGGCAAGGTACGTCACAGCTGGGGGATGGCAAGGTACATCACAGCTGGTGGATGGTAAGGTACGTCACAAATGGTGGATGGCAAGGTACGTCACAGCTGGGGGATGGCAAGGTACATCACAGCTGGTGGATGGTAAGGTACGTCACAAATGGTGGATGGCAAGGTACGTCACAGCTGGTAGATGGTAAGGTACGTCACAGCTGGTGGATGGTAAGGTACGGCACAGCTGGTGGATGGCAAGGTACGTCACAGCTGCTGGATGGCAAGGTACATAAAAGCTGGTGGATGGTAAGGTACGTCACAGCTGGTGGATGGCAAGGCACGTCACAGCTGGTGGATGGGAAGGTACGTCACATCTGGTAGATGGTAAGGTACGTCACAGCTGGTGGATGGTAAGGTACGTCACAGCTGGTAGATGGTAAGGTACGTCACAGCTGGTGGATGACAAGGTACGTCACAGCTGGTATATGGCAAGGTACGTCACAGCTGGTAGATGGTAAGGTACGTCACAGGTGGTGGATGGTAAGGTACGTCACAGCTGGTAGATGGCAAGGTACGTCACAGCTGGTGGATGGCAAGGTACGTCAAATCTGGTTGATGGTAAGGTACGTCACAGCTGTTGGATTGCAACGTACGTCACAGCGTTTGGATGGTAAGGGACGTCGCAGCTGGTGGATGGCAAGGTACGTCACAGCTGGTGGATGGCAAGGTACGTCACAGCTGGTGGATGGCAAGGTACGTCACAGCTGGTGGATGGCAAGGTACGTCACAGCTGGTGGATGGCAAGGTGTGTCACAGCTGGTGGATGGCAAGGTACGTCACAGCTGGTGGATGGCAAGGTGCGTCACAGCAGGAGCCAAGTCATCATTACAAGACCAAGGAAAGTTAAAAGATGATTTATTATGCAGTCATACGAGAAAAAGTTTAATTGCTTCTTGTAGTTAAGGAATGTTATATCCCTCCAGGTCGAGGCTCTACAGTCTCTACACTACTGTAGTTGAGGAATGTTATATCCCTCCAGGTCGAGGCTCTACAGTCTCTACACTACTGTAGTTGAGGAATGTTATATCCCTCCAGGTCGAGGCTCTACAGTCTCTACACTACTTTAGTTGAGGAATGTTATATCCCTCCAGGTCGAGGCTCTACAGTCTCTACACTACTGTAGTTGAGGAATGTTATATCCCTCCAGGTCGAGGCTCTACAGTCTCTACACTACTGTAGTTGAGGAATGTTATATCCCTCCAGGTCGAGGCTCTACAGTCTCTACACTACTGTAGTTAAGGAATGTTATATCCCTCCAGGTCGAGGCTCTACAGTCTCTACACTACTGTAGTTGAGGAATGTTATATCCCTCCAGGTCCAGGCTCTACAGTCTCTACACTACTGTAGTTGAGGAATGTTATATCCCTCCAGGTCCAGGCTCTACAGTCTCTACACTACTGTAGTTGAGGAATGTTATATCCCTCCAGGTCGAGGCTCTACAGTCTCTACACTACTGTAGTTAAGGAATGTTATATCCCTCCAGGTCGAGGCTCTACAGTCTCTACACTACTGTAGTTGAGGAATGTTATATCCCTCCAGGTCCAGGCTCTACAGTCTCTACACTACTGTAGTTGAGGAATGTTATATCCCTCCAGGTCGAGGCTCTACAGTCTCTACACTACTGTAGTTGAGGAATGTTATATCCCTCCAGGTCCAGGCTCTACAGTCTCTAAACTACTGTAGTTGAGGAATGTTATATCCCTCCAGGTCGAGGCTCTACAGTCTCTGAACTCACACTTATAATATTTTTTGGGCCTCTTCAGTAAGTTATCAACAGTTTTATGTACATCATCAATAAACTCTGCTATATCATCAACCATATTTACTAAGTCGTCAACAGTCTTTGATATTACATCATCAGTGTTTGCAGTAGTGTAGCAACTATCACATCTGCTTTTTTTTCACAGTGGTTATGGGGGGAGGTATGTAGCGTAGCATCTAGCAAAGCTGAGTGTTTTTCAAAATGGTGATGGGAGGTGGGAGGGATGTTTCTGAGTTGTGCGTTTTGCTTGGACGCAATAGCCGGCAAAACGCACAACTCAGAAACATCCCTCCCCCCCCATCACCACTTTGAAAAACACTCAGCTTTGCTAGATGCTACGCTACATACCTCCCCCCATAACCACTGTGAAAAACAGGCAGATGTGCTAGTTGCTACACTACTGCAAACACTGATGATGTAATATCAAAGACTGTTGACGACTTAGTAAATATGGTTGATGATATAGCAGAGTTTATTGATGATGTACATAAAACTGTTGATAACTTACTGAAGAGGCCCAAAAAATATTATAAGTGTGAGTTCAGAGACTGTAGAGCCTCGACCTGGAGGGATATAACATTCCTCAACTACATTACTGTAGAGACTGTAGAGCCTGGACCTGGAGGGATATAACATTCCTCAACTACAGTAGTGTAGAGACTGTAGAGCCTGGACCTGGAGGGATATAACATTCCTCAACTACAGTAGTGTAGAGACTGTAGAGCCTGGACCTGGAGGGATATAACATTCCTCAACTACAGTAGTGTAGAGACTGTAGAGCCTGGACCTGGAGGGATATAACATTCCTCAACTACAGTAGTGTAGAGACTGTAGAGCCTCGACCTGGAGGGATATAACATTCCTCAACTACTGTAGTGTAGAGACTGTAGAGCCTCGACCTGGAGGGATATAACATTCCTCAACTACAGTAGTGTAGAGACTGTAGAGCCTCGACCTGGAGGGATATAACATCCCTCAACTACAGTAGTGTAGAGACTCTAGAGCCTCGACCTGGAGGGATATAACATTCCTCAACTACAGTAGTGTAGAGACTGTAGAGCCTCGACCTGGAAAGATATAACATTCCTCAACTACAGTAGTGTAGAGACTGTAGAGCCTCGACCTGGAGGGATATAACATTCCTCAACTACAGTAGTGTAGAGACTGTAGAGCCTCGACCTGGAGGGATATAACATTCCTCAACTACAGTAGTGTAGAGACTGTAGAGCCTCGACCTGGAGGAATATAACATTCCTCAACTACAGTAGTGTAGAGACTGTAGAGCCTCGACCTGGAGGAATATAACATTCCTCAACTACAGTAGTGTAGAGACTGTAGAGCCTCGACCTGGAGGGATATAACATTCCTCAACTACAGTAGTGTAGAGACTGTAGAGCCTCGACCTGGAGGAATATAACATTCCTCAACTACAGTAGTGTAGAGAGACTGTAGAGCCTCGACCTGGAGGGATATAACATTCCTCAACTACAGTAGTGTAGAGACTGTAGAGCCTCGACCTGGAGGGATATAACATTCCTTAACTACAAGAAGCAATTAAACTTTTTCTCGTATGACTGCATAATAAATCATCTTTTAACTTTCCTTGGTCTTGTAATGATGACTTGGCTCCTGCTGTGACGCACCTTGCCATCCACCAGCTGTGACGCACCTTGCCATCCACCAGCTGTGACGTACCTTGCCATCCACCAGCTGTGACGCACCTTGCCATCCACCAGCTGTGACGCACCTTGCCATCCACCAGCTGTGACGCACCTTGCCATCCACCAGCTGTGACGTACCTTGCAATCCACCAGCTGTGACGTACCTTACCATCCACCAGCTGTGACGTACCTTGCCATCCACCAGCTGTGACGTACCTAGCCATCTACCAGCTGTGACGCACCTTGCCATCCACCAGCTGTGACGTACCTTGCCATCCACCAGCTGTGACGCACCTTGCCATCCACCAGCTGTGACGTTCCTTGCCATCCACCAGCTATGACGCACCTTGCCATCCACCAGCTGTGACGTACCTTGCCATCCACCAGCTGTGACGTACCTTGCAATCCACCAGCTGTGACGCACCTTGCCATCCATCAGCTGTGACGTACCTTGCCATCCACCAGTTGTGACGTACCTTGCCATCCACCAGCTGTGACGTACCTTGCCATCCACCAGCTGTGACGTACCTTACCATCCACCAGCTGTGACGTACCTTACCATCCACCAGCTGTGACGTACCTTGCCATCCACCAGCTGTGACGTACCTTACCATCCACAAGCTGTGACGTACCTTACCATCAACCAGCTTTGACGTACCTTGCCATTCACCAGCTGTGACGTACCTTGCCATCCACCAGCTGTGACGCACCTTGCCATCCACCAGCTATGACGTACATTACGATCCATCAGCTGTGACGTACCTTACGATCCACCAGCTGTGACGTACCTTACCATCCACCAGCTGTGACGTTCCTTACCATCCACCAGCTGTGACGTACCTTGCCATTCACCAGCTGTGACGTACCTTGCCATCTACCAGCTGTGACGTACCTTACCATCCACCAGCTGTGACGTACATTACGATCCATGAGCTGTGACGTACCTTACGATCCACCAGCTGTGACCTACCTTGCCATCCACCAGCTGTGATGTACCTTACTATCCACCGGCTGTGACGTACCTTGCCATCCACCAGCTGTGACGTACCTTACCATCAACCAGCTTTGACGTACCTTGCCATTCACCAGCTGTGACGTACCTTGCCATCTACCAGCTGTGACGTATCTTACCATCCACCAGCTGTGACGTACATTACGATCCATCAGCTGTGACGTACCTTGCCATCCACCAGCTGTGACGTACCTTACCATCCACCAGCTGTGACGTACCTTGCCATCCACCAGCTGCGACGTACCTTACCATCCAAAGGCTGTGACGTACCTTGCAATCCACCAGCTGTGACGTACCTTACCGTCAACCAGCTTTGACGTACCTTGCCATCCACCAGCTGTGACGCACCTTGCCATCTACCAGCTGTGACGTACCTTACCATCCACCACCTGTGACGTACCTTACCATCCACCAGCTGTGATGTACCTTACTATCCACCGGCTGTGACGTACCTTGCCATCCACCAGCTGTGACGTACCTTACCATCAACTAGCTTTGACGTACCTTGCCATTCACTAGCTGTGACGTACCTTGCCATCTACCAGCTGTGACGTACCTTACCATCCACCAGCTGTGACGTACATTACGATCCATCAGCTGTGACGTACCTTGCCATCCACCAGCTGTGACGTACCTTACCATCCACCAGCTGTGACGTACCTTGACATCCACCAGCTGTGACGTACCTTACCATCCACCAGCTGTGACGTACCTTGCCATCCACCAGCTGCGACGTACCTTACCATCCAAAGGCTGTGACGTACCTTGCAATCCGCCAGCTGTGACGTACCTTACCATCAACCAGCTTTGACGTACCTTGCCATCCACCAGCTGTGACGCACCTTGCCATCTACCAGCTGTGACGTACCTTACCATCCACCACCTGTGACGTACCTTACCATCCACCAGCTGTGACGTTCCTTACTATCTACCAGCTGTGACGTACCTTGCCATCCACGAGCTGTGACGTACCTTACCATCCACCAGCTTTTATGTACCTTGCCATCCAGCAGCTGTGACGTACCTTGCCATCCACCAGCTGTGACGTACTTTGCCATCCACCAGCTGTGACGTACCTTACCATCCACCAGCTGTGACGTACCTTACCATCTACCAGCTGTGACGTACCTTGCGATCCACCAGTTGTGACGTACCTTACCATCCACAAGCTGTGATGTACCATGCCATCCTCCAGCTGTGACGTACCTTGCCATCCACCAGTTGTGACGCACCTTACCATCCACCAGCTGTGACGTACCTTACCATCCACCAGTTGTGACATACCTTACCATCTACCAGCTGTGACGTACCTTACCATCCACCAGCTGTGACGTACATTACGATCCATGAGCTGTGACGTACCTTACGATCCACCAGCTGTGACCTACCTTGCCATCCACCAGCTGTGATGTACCTTACTATCCACCGGCTGTGACGTACCTTGCCATCCACCAGCTGTGACGTACCTTACCATCAACCAGCTTTGACGTACCTTGCCATTCCCCAGCTGTGACGTACCTTGCCATCTACCAGCTGTGACGTACCTTACCATCCACCAGCTGTGACGTACCTTACCATCAACCAGCTTTGACGTACCTTGCCATTCCCCAGCTGTGACGTACCTTGCCATCTACCAGCTGTGACGTACCTTGCCATCTACCAGCTGTGACGTACCTTACCATCCACCAGCTGTGACGTACATTACGATCCATCAGCTGTGACGTACCTTACCATCCACCAGCTGTGACGTACCTTGCCATCCACCAGCTGTGACGTACCTTACCATCCACCAGCTGTGACGTACCTTGCCATCCACCAGCTGCGACGTACCTTACCATCCAAAGGCTGTGACGTACCTTGCAATCCACCAGCTGTGACGTACCTTACCGTCAACCAGCTTTGACGTACCTTACCATCCACCAGCTGTGACGTACCTTTCGATCCACCAGTTGTGACGTACCTTACCATCCACCAGCTGTGATGTACCTTGCCATCCTCCAGCTGTGACGTACCTTGCCATCCACCAGTTGTGACGCACCTTACCATCCACCAGCTGTGACTTACCTTACCATCCACCAGTTGTGACATACCTTACCATCTACCAGCTGTGACGTACCTTACCATCCACCAGCTGTGACGTACCTTACCATCTACCAACTGTGACGTAGCTTACCATCCACCAGCTGTGACGTACCTTACCATCTACCAGCTGTGACGTTCCTTACCATCTACCAACTCTGACGTAGCTTACCATCCACCAGCTGTGACGTACCTTACCATCTGCCAGCTGTGACGTACCTAGCCATCCACCAGCTGTGACGTACCTCGCCATCCACCAGCTGTGACGTACCTTACCATCTACCAGCTGTGACGTACCTTGGCATCCACCAACTGTGACGTACCTTACTATCCACCGGCTGTGACGTACCTTGCCATCCACCAGCTGTGACGTACCTTACCATCAACCAGCTTTGACGGACCTTGCCATTCACCAGCTGTGACGTACCTTGCCATCTACCAGCTGTGACGTACCTTGCCATCCACCAGCTGTGACGTACATTACGATCCATCAGCTGTGACGTACCTTGCCATCCACCAGCTGTGACGTTCCTTACCATCCACCAGCTGTGACGTACCTTGCTATCCACCAGCTGTGACGTACCTTACCATCCACCAGCTGTGACGTACCTTGCCATCCACCAGCTGCGACGTACCTTACCATCCAAAGGCTGTGACGTACCTTGCAATCCACCAGCTGTGACGTACCTTACCATCAACCAGCTTTGACGTACCTTGCCATCCACCAGCTGTGACGTACCTTGCCATCTACCAGCTGTGACGTACCTTACCATCCACCACCTGTGACGTACCTTACCATCTACCAGCTGTGACGTACCTTGCCATATACCAGCTGTGACGTACCTTGTCATCCACCAGCTGTGACGTACCTTACCATCCACCAGCTGTGACGTACCTTACCATCTACCAGCTGTGACGTACCTTGCCATCCACCAGCTGTGACGTACCTTACCATCCACCAGATTTTATGTACCTTGCCATCCAGCAGCTGTGACGTACCTTGCCATCCACCAGCTGTGACGTACTTTGCCATCCACCAGCTGTGACGTACCTTGCCATCCAACAGCTGTGACGTTCCTTACCATCTACCAGCTGTGACGTACCTTGCCATCCACCAGTTGTGACGTACCTTACCATCCACCAGCTGTGATGTACCTTGCCATCCCCCAGCTGTGACGTACCTTGCCATCCACCAGTTGTGACGCACCTTACCATCCACCAGCTGTGAGGTACCTTACCATCCACCAGTTGCGACATACCTTACCATCTACCAGCTGTGACGTACCTTACCATCCACCAGCTGTGACGTACCTTACCATCTACCTACTGTGACGTAGCTTACCATCCACCAGCTGTGACGTACTTTACCATCTACCAGCTGTGACGTTCCTTACCATCTACCAACTGTGACGTACCTTACCATCTACCAGCTGTGACGTACCTAGCCATCCACCAGCTGTGATGTACCTCGCCATCCACCAGCTGTGACGTACCTTACCATCCACCAGCTGTGACGTACCTTACCATCTACCAGCTGTGACGTACCTAGCCATCCACCAGCTGTGACGTACCTCGCCATCCACCAGCTGTGACGTACCTCTCCATCCACCAGCTGTGACGTACCTTTCCATCTACCAGCTGTGACGTACCTTGGCATCCACCAGCTGTGATGTACCTTACCATCTACCAAGTGTGGCGTACCTTGACATCCACCAGCTGTGACGTACCTTACCATCTACCAGCTGTGACGTACCTTGCCATCCACCAGCTGTGACATACCTTACCTTCTACCAGCTGTGACGTACCTTGCCATTACCCAGCTGTGACGTACCTTACCATCTACCACCTGTGGCGTACCTTGACATCCACCAGCTGTGACGTACCTTACCATCTACCAACTGTGGCGTACCTTCACATCCACCAGCTGTGACGTACCTTACCATCTACCAGCTGTGACGTACCTTGCCATCCACCAGCTGTGACGTACCTTACCATCTAACAACTGTGCGTACCTTGACATCCACCAGCTGTGACGTACCTTACCATCTACCAGCTGTGACGTACCTTACCATCCACCAGCTGTGACGTACCTTACCATCTACTAGCTGTGACGTACATTACCATCCACCAGCTGTGACGTACCTTTCCATCCACCAGCTGTGACGTACCTTACCATCCACCAGCTGTGACGTACCTTTCCATCTTTCAGTGGGCTGCAGAATGTCTCCAACATTACCGCTGCTCCACCGCTACCACACCTTTCTCCCGACACAGAGATGGACCAATCATAGACTACTGAGACGCCGACCGATTCCACCAATGAGAGTCCATCAGCACCTGTTTCCACCTCAGTCACAACGGACCAATCAGACGCCTCACCTCAATCATCTGAGCCACCAGCCAAGAAGGTTAAAACATAAGAGCATTGGGATGCATCCCTACATACTACCGCCACTCCTTCACAAGAAGTCCATTGCTTGCCTGGTGTATACTTCTACACAACCTACCAGAATGAGAACGCAATGTACACTCCAGAAATTATTCAACGCCTGCACAACGGGACAGTCAGGTTCACCTGCGACTCAACTCGATCATTCACCACTGAATCCCCGATCAACCTACTCTCAAAAAGTCCTCTCTTTGTGGCACTCGACTACACCACAAGGAAGAAATTCAGGACTCTCTAGAATGGGGCTGCCGAAGACGGTACCCTCACCTAGCAGGACTGTCAATGATCAATCACCGTGAAGACAAGTTTCCCAGCACTTTGCTGCCTTCTAAAGCTGGGGTGTGGCTCGAAAACGAACCCTGTAATTGCTGCCTCCGCCCTCCTATGCTGCTGAAGATGCTAAACGAGAAGACACTTCCCACTTGGGGAGTCACCGTAAGACAGAAGAAGCAGTCCCCCTCCAACCGGAAGGCCTCAAGAAAGAATACAGAAGAAAGAAGAAGATGAACGACACCCCCCGCCCGGGAGGCCACCGCCGGGTCGCCATCTGGAGAAGACCCGGGCCGGAAGTACCGGCAAACCTACAACAACAACAACTGGGTGGGTCATTGGGCTAATCCGGGGGGGGGGAGATGGACCTTCTTCACATGAGTCAGTAGGCCTGCTGCAGTGTTCCTTCTTTCTTATGTTCTTATGTACTATTTCTATTTGATTTCTATTTGTTAGGAAACTATGGATCCATATTCCATCTTTTCCGGTTATTCCTTTATTATGCATTCTGTGCACTTGTCACACTTGTCAAAAGCTTTTGCACAATCTGTGTATACTACATCGGCGTTTTGTTTGTCCTCTAGAGCATGCAGGACCTTGTAATAGTGGTCCAGTAATTGGGACAGGCAGGAGCGACCTGCTCTAAACCAGTATTGCCCTGGGTTTGTTTAGTTGATGGGTATCTAGGTGGTTGCGATCTTGCTTCTTAGAACCATTTCATGATATGGGATGTTAGCACTTTGTGTCTGTAAATTCTTTGCAATTGCTTTACTGCCACTTTTGTAGTGTGGAGCTATGTCTGTTGATTTTAGTGAATGTGGGATGACCCCTGTGTCCATGCTCCCTCTCCATGGAATGCTGAAGGTACATGACAGGGGCCTCTTGCAATTCGTGATGATCACAGAGTTCCACGAGTTGGGCCTGGGGCAGAGTGCATAGGCATGTCATTTATTGTCTCTTCAAGGTTTCGTGGTGTTAGGATAATATCAGAGACTTTTTAATTGGCCAAATTTTGGGTCTTGGTGATAAAAAAAATTCGTTTACATCGTCCACCCTAAATCTGGTTAATGGCTCACTAAACTCTGAGTCATATTGGGACTTTTGTATTTCATCATTTCTTTGCTGTCATCTTTGTAAGTCCCATCTCGTCTAAGCAGGGGTCCAATATTGAATGTTTTTTTTCGCTTTAGATTTGACATAAGAAAAAAGGTATTTTGGGTTTCTTTCAATTTCATTTATGGCTACAAGTTCTTCCTGATTTTCCTATCTTCTGTAAGAATCCTTAACCTTATGGTAAATATTTGGTATATATCTAGCCAGTGCATCCATTTTCAGATATACTGGACCTTTTCAGCAGCTCTGTGATTCTTTGCCTTCGCCTGTATAGGGAGTGTCTCTCTCTTTCTAGTTTACATCTTGTCTTTCTTTTTCTTAAATGAATGTGCCTTGAGCATACCTCCAGTGCCAAAGAGTTTATTCTTTCTAGGCAAAGGTTTGGATCCGTGCTGTTTAGAATATCTTACCAACATGTTTAATTTAGGACATGGTTTACTTGTTCCCACTGTATGTTTATGTAACTGAAGTTGAATTTGGTGAAGACTCGCTCATAACAGATCACATTTTGCTGGTCAGGATCCCTGCACATACATGTCTGTACCTCTATTATGTTGTGATCTGAATGCATTGTCTTTGATATGGTTATATTTTGCATCAGATCATCATTGTTAGTAAAGGCGAAGTCGAGTATATTTTTCAGTCTTATTGGCTCTATTATTTACTGCTAAACCATTTTTATTTGCTACATTCCTCCATTTTAGGTGCCTTGATTTTAAATCCCCCAGTATTCCTAAAAGCCATCAATGAAATCGAAAGAAACCTAAAGTATTTCTTTTCTTATGCCAAATCAAAGTCGAGAACAACATCCAGTATTGGGCCCCTACTTAAACAAGATGGGTCCTACACAGATGACAGCAAGGAAATGAGTGAGCTACTCAAGTCCCAATATGACTCAGTTTTTAGCAAGCCGCTAACCAGACTGAGAGTCGAAGACCAAATGAATATTTTATGAGAGAGCCACAGAATTTGGTTAACACAAACCTATCTGATATTGCCTTGACACCAAATGACTTCGAACAGGCGATAAATGACATGCCCATGCACTCTGCCCCAGGACCAGACTCATGGAACTCCGTGTTCATCAAGAACTGCAAGAAGCCCCTATCACGAGCTTTTACCATCCTATGGAGAGGGAGCACGAACACGGGGGTCGTCCCACAGTTACTAAAAACAACTGACATAGCCCCACTCCACAAAGGAGGCAGTAAAGCAATAGCAAAGAACTACAGACTGATAACACTAACGTCCCATATCATAAAAATCTTTGAAAGGGTCCTAAGCAGCAAGATAGCCACCCACCTAGATACCCATCAGTTACACAACCCAGGGCAACATGGGTTTAGAGCAGGTCGCTCCTGCCTGTCTCAACTACTGGATCACTATGACAAGGTCCTAGATGCATAGAAGACAACAAGAATGCAGATGTAATATATACAGACTTTGCAAAAGCCTTCGACAAGTGTTACCATGGTGTAATAGCGCACAAAATGCATGCTAAAGGAATAACAGGAAAAGTTGGTAGATGGATCTATAATTTCCTCACAAACAGAACACATAGAGTAGTAGTCAACAGAGTAAAGTCTGAGGCGGCTACGGTGAAAAGCTCTGTTCCACAAGGCACAGTACTCGCTCCCATCTTGTTTCTCATCCTCATATCTGACATAGACAAGGATGTCAGCCACAGCACCGTGTCTTCCTTTGCAGATGACACCCGAATCTGCATGAGTGTCTTCCATTGCAGACACTGCAAGGCTCCAGGCGGACATCAACCAAATCTTTCAATGGGCTGCAGAAAACAATATTAAGTTCAACGATAAGAAATTTTAATTACTCCGAAATGGTAAACATGAGGCAATTAAAACTTCATCAGAGTACAAAACAAATTCCTTCCACAAAATAGACCGAAAAACCAACGTCGAAGACCTGGGAGTGATCATGTCGGAGTATCTCACCTTCAAGGACCATAACATTGTATCAATCGCATCTGCTAGAAAAATTACAGGATGGATAATGAGAACCTTCAAAACTAGGGATGCCAAGCCCATGATGACACTCTTCAGGTCGCTTGTTCTATCTAGGCTAGAATATTGCTGCACACTAACAGCACCTTTCAAGAAAGGTGAAATTGCTGACCTAGAAAATATACAAAGAACCTTCACGGCGTGCATAACGGAGACAAAACACCTCAATTACTGGGAGCGTTTGAAATTCCTGAACCTGTACTCCCTGGAACGCAGGCGGGAGAGTTCCAGACTTTGGAACAGAACTTCTCCAGGCTGAGGGACTGACAACCTCAAATCTACGACTTCAATGGTAATGGAGTGATTACATCGTCTTCACATCTCTACTGCTCCCACCTACTTTCTGTACACGACTGAAGAAGCCTACTCCGTAGGCGAAACGTTTCGGAACAAAGTTGCCTAAATGTTGCCTATGTGTCTTATCTACCAACCTGTCGGTATTGTATACCAATTTGATATTCAACAGTTAGGTATCTTTATTTCGAAGCGTTTCGCCTACACAGTAGGCTTCTTAAGTCGAGTACAGAAAAGTTGATAGAAGCAGAAGATACTTGAAGACGATGTAATCAGTCCATCACCCTTGAAGTTTTGAGGTGGTCAGTCCTTCAGTCTGGAGAAGAGTATTGTTCCATAGTCTGAAACAATATGGAGTTGAAGTGATAGGATGGAGCCTTATATAGCGCCAGGAGGTGAGACGTAGGTCACTGGAAGAGGTAAGAACGTAGACGCTGGGAGGTCGGGTCCCCCTCAAATCCAGCCATTCTCACTAGTAGAGGTTGTCGAAGTTGATTTCAGGTCTGTACCAAGATACCCTTGTGTTGCAGTGTCTGACAGAGTGAACATTAAAATGGAATAAAATACCGATAGGTTGTTAGGTAAGACATATGCAACAGTTAGGTATTTTTATTTTGAAACGTTTCGCCTACACAGAAGGCTTCTTCAGTGTAGTACAGAAAAGTTGAAAGAAGCAGAAGAGACTTGGTATCTTGGTACAGACCTGAAATCAACTTTGACAACCTCTACTAGTGAGAATGACTGGATTTGAGGGGCACCTGACCTCCAAACGTCTACATTCTTACCTCTACCAGTGACCTACGTCTCTCCTCCTGGCGGTATATAAGGCTCCATCCTATCACTTCAACTCCATCTTGTTTCAGACTATGGAACAATACTCTTCACCAGACTGAAGGACTGACCACCTCAAAACTTCAAGGGTGATGGACTGATTACATCGTCTTCAAGTCTCTTCTGCTTCTATCAACTTTTCTGTACTCGACTGAAGAAGCCTACTGTGTAGGCGAAACGTTCAGAAATAAAGATACCTAACTGTTGCATATGTGTCTTACCTAACAACCTGTCGGTATTTTATACCATTTTAATGTTCAACTTTAAAATAAATTACTGAAACCCCCCATAAAATTTACCATGATTTAAGACGTTTAAGTTATAATGATGAGTATCTCTCTCTCTTGGCAGGAGAGGATCTTTGTGTATAATGTACTGGAGAATGTAGTGAGGAATGTGTGAACTGGAGAATGTAGTGAGGAATGTGTGAACTGGTGATTGTAGTGAGTAATGTTTGAACTGCAGAATGTAGTGAGGAATGTGTGAACTGGACAATGAAGTGAGGAATGTGTGTACTGGAGAATGCAGTGAGGAATGTGTGTAACTGGAGAATGTAGTGAGGAATTATGTGAACTGAGAATGTAGTGAGGAATGTGTGTGTACTGGAGAATGTAGTGAGGAATGTGTGAACTGAGGAATGTAGTGAGGAATGTGTGTACTGGAGAATGTAGTGAGGAATGTGTGAACTGAGGAATGTAGTGAGGAATGTGTGTACTGGAGAATGTAGTGAGGAATGTGTGAACTGAGAATGAAGTGAGGAATGTGTGATACTGGAAATGTAGTGAGGAATGTGTGAACTGGAGAATGTAGAGAGGAATGTGTGAACTGGAGAATGTAGTGAGGAATGTGTGTACTGGAGAATGTAGTGAGGAATGTGTGAACTGGAGAATATAGAGAGAATGTGTGTACTGGAGAATGTAGTGAGGAATGTGTGAACTGGAGAATATAGAGAGGAATGTGTGAACTGGAGAATGTAGTGAGGATTGTGTGTACTGAGAATGTAGTGGGATTGATGTGAACTGGAGAATTAGAGAGGAATGTGTGTAACTGGAGAATGTAGTGAGGATGTGTGTACTGGAGAATGTAGTGATGAATGTGTGTACTGGAGAATGTAGTGAGGAACGTGTGAACTGGAGAATGTAGTGATGAACGTGTGAACTGGAGAATGTAGTGAGGAATGAGTGAACTGGAGAATGTAGTGAGGAATGTGTGTACTGGAGAATGTAGTGAGGAATGTGTGAACTGGAGAATGTAGTGAGGAATGTGTGAACTGGAGAATGTAGTGAGGAATGTGTGTACTGGAGAATGTAGTGAAGAATGTGTGTACTGGAGAATGTAGTGAGGAATGTGTGTACTGAGAATTAGTGATGAATGTATAACTGGAGAATGTAGTGAAGGAATGTGTGTAACTGGAGAATGTAGTGATGAATGTGTGTACTGGAGAATGTAGTGAAGAATGTGTGTACTGGAGAATGTAGTGATGAATGTGTGTACTGGAGAATGTAGTGAGGAATGTGCGTACTGGAGAATGTAGTGAAGAATGTGCGTAGTGGAGAATGTAGTGAAGAATGTGTGTACTGGAGAATATAGTGAGGAATGTATGTACTGGGGAATGTAGTGAGGAATGTGTGTACTGGAGAATGTAGTGAGGAATGTGTGTACTGTAGAATGTAGTGAAGAATGTCTGTACTGGAGAATGTAGTGAGGAATGTGTGTACTGGAGAATGTAGTGAAAAATGTGTGTACTGGAGAATGTAGTGAAGAATGTCTGTACTGGAGAATGTAGTGAAAAATGTGTGTGGTGGAGAATGTAGTGAGGAATGTATGTACTGGGGAATGTAGTGAGGAATGTGTGTACTGGGGAATGTAGTGAGCAATGTGTGTACTGGAGAATGTAATGAGGAATGTTTGTACTGGGAATGTAGTGAGAATCGTGTGTACTTATTTACTGATTCGAACTTATAATTTTAAGACATGGGACATTAATAGAAAGGAATGGAACATGTGAACAGTGCCTTTACCATGCGGAGCAGGTCCATGTTCCTTACCCCGAATATCAATGACCCACGCAGTCTGTGTTACTATCATTCAGTGAAGGAACGGCACAGACCCAGCAGACAATGGTAGTACAGGTCACTCACAACCCGTCACCCGACTCATGTAGTATTTATCTAACCAATTTTTAAAACTACACAACGTTTTAGCCTGAATAACTGTACTGGAGAGTTTGTTCCGCTCATCCACGTCTCTATTACCAAACCAGTGGTTTCCTATATCCTTCCTGAATCTGAATTTTTCCAACAAATAAGTCAGCTGAGCAGGCAGTGGCAGCAACAGCAGTGACCTCCAAGCTCCGTACTTTTCTCCAACTATCAGAGCCACCAATGCTCCTATGATGACCTAGTTACAAGCAAAACTGCACTACCCAACGTAGCACCCAGAATGACCAAAGATTACCAACAGTGAAACCTACAAATCGAAAATCATAGAGATCAAAGGAAGACTGCCCTCAAACCCAAAGCAACACCCCGCTGCCAGCCGAACAACGTAACCCTAAGCTTTGTATGACTACAACTTCTTCTTAACTACAACAATTCCTGTAGTATTATGAGGCGCAATCTAAGAGGAAACAGCACCAAGGCCAGCAAGAAAACACCGATAAATCAACTATTCAACAAGCGTAGCCAGGAGGACGCCGGCCGCCCAGCAACCATCCCACTCACCACCGCTCAAGGCGACACCACAACAATAACAACAAACATGGCTGCCACCAGCCCATCCTCCCCTCTCTTCCCCGGATTCAACCTACCAAGTAGTCTCTCAGGTATGACCAACGATCCAGATACCCTCAAGTCATGCATCTCCAACTTAGTTATTGAAAATATGAATCTTCGAGAGACACTAACAAAACAAGACACCAGGATGACACAACTCGAGAACAAAATCCTCAGTCTTGAACAAAAGTTATCAACACCAGGAATGACAAACTGTGGCAAGACCATCCAAACAGTCATAGATAGCCATACAGAACTAATAATATCTCTTAATACAAAGGTTGAAGATGCAGTAAAAGAATGGAAGAACAACTTAGATAACCAGTTCAGTGACTACTTTGCTCTCCAAGAAGATAAAACTGAACAAGATAAACTATCGGACGCAGTAATAGTTAACAGTCCACTTTTTCCCAGTGATATGAACCAAACAAACAGTAAAGAAATTACTCTCCAGATCATAAAGGACCAAACAAAAGTTACAGTACCAGAGTCAAAAATAAAGGAAGCCAGGTTACTAGGATCCCATGGTAGAAAACATGTTATGCTTAGATCCCACTCACATGACAGGAAAAAAGACTTAATTATTGCATCTGTTAAAGTAAAGAAAGAGGTATACATAAACGAGTGTCTTACCAAAAAACGTCAGAACCTCCTGTATAGTCAGAAAACTTAAGCGGGAGAATAATGACACAATACACCAATGCTTCACACGGGATGGGAAAATTCTTGTTAGGAAAATAAATGTAGGTCAACTGTACACAATCACGAACGAGAATGATCTATCACGATTTCTCAGGGATACTAATCTTACAGAGAATAACTAAACAATGTCTAACCTAAAAGTCTACGTAGTGTAGTGTATGTTTTGCTCCATTATTGTTCAGATTTCATAGTACAATCTCTTAGTAATTAAATAATCAACTACCTCATTATGTGATTTTACTAGTAAGCCTAAGTCACCTTATGTAATTTTCTTATTTACTATTGTTTGCTTAAATATTAGCTGAATTGATACATTCTCTGTCCATATTACTACCTCATACGTCTTTAAATACTATTAATTGATATTACTTACTAAAATTAATAATTAATTACCATTTTTACTATCAGTACAATTTACTCTTAACATTTTTGACTTCATTTAATTATCATTACTTGTCTAATTACCATAACCAGTTTTAATACCACATTTACTATCTTAGAGTACTCTTAATTACGTTGTACTGCCAAATAACCTCAAGTATAACTACCACTGCAATATTGAATCCAAATAACTGTTCTTAAAATTTAATACTTGAAATAAACATTACTTTTTCATTTTATTTTTGCTAATTAATCTTTTTTTGTAATCATTATTACTTACTAAAATTTTATTAAACACCATATTTACTACCAGTCAATTTTACTTTTGTACATTAAACATTATTTTATACTTCCCATAACATTTTGTTGCCAAATTTTCAGGTTTGTATATTCAACTCCAACCTTTATATTATCCTTTGTACCTGTGTACCTGTGTACCTGTGTACCTGTGTACCTGTGTACCTGTGTACCTGTGTACCTGTGTGCCTGTCTACCATCTTACTGTCATATTATAACCAAGTCATTGCCATTTTTAATTTTTACCTATTATTCTTTCGGTATTTTAATTTGTGAATTTTATTTTGTCAATTTAAATCTAGTTATACTCTTGTTCTTGTAAACAACTTATATCAGACCCTAGTGCAATTGCAAGTACCATTTTAATTTGTATTTTTATATTATAAGTTTATACCTAATTGTACTATAGCTCATTCTAGCTCAATACATAGACAACACTAAATTCATTATATTAGACCTTAGTGCAATTACAAGAGTGAGTCTGGTGCCACTTGTAATTTGATTTTTTTATAGTATTAGTTTATACCTAGTTGTACTTTTGCTCATTCTAGCACAACACATAGACAATATCAATTTCATTATGTTTATTAGTGACTATTCTCTATATGACCAAAGTGCTTTAGCGATATACTTATCCAAACCTCCCACCACTACAGAAATCAGTATTAGAACTCACCACATAATACAGGATTTAAACAACCACTATTTAAACCTAAAAGATGAATGATCACGTTGACCCTGATCTAAACCTCCATAATCTAACACACAATCAAAACTTATTGGAAAGTAACTGCCTTTATTACACAGCATCACAAGCCAGCACTATCCTGAACACTGCTCAAAGTCTATCAGTTCTTAACTACAACATCAGGTCCTTGAGCAAACACTATGATGACCTCCTGGCACTCCTTGAGTCACTAAAGACACCCTTCTCCTGCATTATTCTTACTGAGACCTGGCTTAAGCAGGACACAATAGATATCTACCCACTACCAGGATACAAAGCAATCCACAACTGCAGACCATACCAAGTTGGGGGTGGTACTGCAATCTATTACTCTAACCATCTAGTATTAGCACTAATTGCTTTAGTGATGAATATGGGGAATACATTTTTGCTAATTTTACTGTAAAAAACCTCAAGACGCCTATAACAATCGGTGCCATATACCGGATACCCCACACAAACATCCCAAACTTCAGTGAGAGTCTAAAGTCACTAATAACAAACAGACAAATGAACAAGCACCACCTTCTCTTAGCTGGAGACTTCAATATCAATCTTGGCTTACCAGATGATCAGACTATAGCTGATTTCATCAACAATATAAACAACACACTTCTCATACCAACAATAACTAAACCAACCAGGCTGACCGAGACAAGTGCAACCATAATAGACCACATATGGACCAATATACTAGCCCCCCTTAAATCAGGGATAATCACAGACAGCACTACTGACCACTACCCTACCTTCCTCTTAACAAACATTAGTAAACCACCACTTGAATACAACAAAGTTTCATTTAGACTCCATGACGAGGCCTCAATAAGGAACTTCACAGCAGACCTAGAGACTGTTAACTGGCCTACAGAATTCTCCAATGCCAATGGTATTGACGATTGGACAGACATTTTTCTTAACAAAATACTTAGACTATATGTTACGTTGGTTTCCCTTATTTCTTGGATGGTAAGGTTCTCACTACATGTTCTAGTGTGGGGTAGCTTTTACTTAATGGCCTTATTTGTCTAGGGGTAATACTTACATCATGGCTGATCATCTTGAGTGTCTCTGATACCCTTTCACCAGCCCTCTTCACAGGTTATGTAAACTACTACTATAAAAATATAACTGTATTCTCAATAGATATGTACAGAATATACAATCACAGCCTCCATTTTCAAAACAAAATCTACACACTCCATGCCTGTGCTCCACATGGTGTGTTGCAACAACTCTTGTCCTTCACTCTTCCTGACATAACTCTGGGCTAACCAGTGTTTTGACACACTTTAGTCACCCTGGGTATGGTGGCCAAAACTTAAATTATAAAAAACTCACCCCTGGAGCACACATGATGCCCCAAAGATAGGAGAAGGACCCAGAGATCCTGCCAGGTTGAAGGTCAGCCACAGAGAGAGAGAGTCAGTGAGAGGGAGAGAGAGAGAGAGCCTGGCTAAGCTCCTCCCACCAAAACAAAAGACTGTTGCCAAGCACAATTCTCCAGTTTCCACAATTCTACCACCTCTTAATTTTACTTTTACAAAAAGAAATACAACTTTATAAACTACTTATTTAAATTGTGTGTTTATGTGTCTATATTTATAACCTATTATATTGAGAAAAATAGGTTTGACCCAGCTGCCTCTCAGTCATAAGGTTGATCAGTCCTTCCGACATTTAGAGCAAAGTCCCATCAATTCATATAATTAGGTATTATTATAGTAACTGTTACTTATAAATACATGTTGGGTCCTATAGCCCCATAACACCCCCACCTCCAGACGAAGTCTCACAAAAGCTAGCCGTGTCCCTCAGGATACGGCTAGTAAAAAGTATATTGCTTAAGTCTGAAGGCGGTAAGCAAGACTACTAGAAATGCTACATATTTCCTAGCACCATAACTACTCTTCTCTTTACTGTTATTTACAACAGATTGCAGAATTTTTTAGAAAAGCATTTTAACCATACCCATATACTAAAGGGGGTGTAACTATTTACAATTTTAGTGGCTTTTAAACAATACACATTACAATGCAAAATTTTGCACACAATGCCCACTGTGAAAGCCCGCACCAACAGGCCTGTGCCTCTGCTACGGTAATCCAGCAAGCAACTGGTACTCCAGGGTGGCATCTTCCTGATCAGGAGACGAGAGTAGAGCCAAACCCAGAGCAGTCAGGTGTACACCAGGCAGGAAACTTCACAAAACATGTCAAGGTGTCTCTCACTTGGTGGCCGAACCAAACAGTGAGACTTCCAGTCAACACTCACGATCCTTAACATGGTCAGGCACTCAAGCCCATCTTCCGAGGTCCCACTCCACACAGATCCTCCAAACTTATGAAGAGGAGGCTGACATAGAATATGGAGGGGTCCAGGGGACCACAAAGGCAACCGTCGGGCCGTTTTGTATATAGAGCACACCAAGACACAACATCACATACCTTCCTGAACGTCTCATGTTACCGAAGGTTGTCAACCACTGCCTCAACTCACATTTAAGTACACCCTGACCCTCGTCACACTTTTGGCTCTGACTCGACTCCTTCACAGTCAGATGGCGGGTTTAGAGAGTACTCAGGCTCGCTGAGAGTTCACCACTGCAAAAACAACAAGGTCAGCACAAGACAAACACTATGTACAAAGTACGCACCATGCATCTACACGAAACATCTAGAGAGAGCATCAGCAACCACATTCTCTGAGCCTTTTATATATTTGACTTCCAAATTAAAAGGCTGTCGGAACCAAGCCCATTCTAAGAGTCTGATTTTAGTCACCATACACAGGAACAGGATGAAGAGATCCTGAGACATGTACAAATGCTGAATAGCCAGCCCCAAAATGAAAATTTTCTTTCCTGTGGTAAAATGTTGACATTTAAACTTAGAAGGTTGTTCATAGACAGTAACAGTTCTGCAACCTCTCGCAGTGCAACAGCAAACACCAAAGACATCTCTTTGCACCCAGGTTGGATACATCAAGTTAACACAAACACCATCACGTTCCATCTCACACACAAATTTTTAAACACACAATGAACACAATTTGCATTACACACATTAAAATGGTGCTTGAACACAGACCATGGAAATCACATCTTCCATGTTTTAGCTTATTTAAAATGTTTGCATCTTTTAGTGCATAAGTATCAATCTTTCTAATTCTGTAAACCTTAGTTGTTAAACGTACTCTGTGGTAGTCAGTGTTTATGCCCAGGGTGCCATCTAATTTGGGAACCATGAAGCATGGGAATGCCCACTGACTCTCACTAAGCACTACAAACTTGTGTTGGAAGAATTTCACTTCTTCCTCCATCTCCAATTTTTCATACAGATTTTTCCCACACAAAAATTGTTGAATTGGCTCAGTTTCCTAACAATTTCCTCATGGAGTTTCAATTTTTCCCCAATACTGACATCCCAAACTTTTATAAAGTTCCAAGGTGGCTGAGCCAACTCTCCAACATTTTTCTCATTAAACCCAAGCATGCATTTCTTAAATACGCTTTTGGTATTTCATACAGATTATTGTTTTGCAGCCCTTTACATTCCATTAAAACATTGGTCTCTCTGAATTTTTGACAGAACTTCAAACCCTTTGACCGGTTACTGTGTACATTATACTCATTCTTTTTCTGCTCAGGGGTGTGGGTTTTATATCTAACCCCTGGGAACTTCCCCCACAACATGTTCAGCTCACAGCAACTTGCCATACAGATTTTCACATGAATTGGCTCCAGTATCAGCACTTCCTCTCCAGCCTCCAGAGTATCATGGTCCACATTATGGTCCCACATCATCATCCTGGTCTGGTTGATGAGCACGTTCACTGGTACCATCCACCTCATACGAGCCAAACAGTATCTGAAACTGAGAAAAAGCTCCGAGGGGGGAGCATCACCATCCTCCCCAAGCCAATAGCTCAGAGATTCCAGAGTGCTTCCCCACTCAGCAAATACAAAGAAAGGGATCCTCTCATCCCAGTTGTTAGTATTGTCTATACCCATAGGCTTGCATCATTGTCTTGAGGTTTGATGTAATTTCTCTATTTCCCCTTGAGATGGAGAGTGATACACAGTTGAACACTGAGGCTCTACTTTTAGTCCCTTCAAAACATTTCTAAAAGACTTTGAGTAAAGTTAGATCCTTGATCTGTTTGTGCTGCTTGAAGAAAACCAACATGAAAAAAAGAACTTCATCAAAACCCTTAAGACTACATGAGCAGTTATCTTATGCAGAGGGACTGCTTCCAGGTACCTGGTAGTGGAGCAAATTATTGTTAGTAAATAATTATTTCCCATTCTGGTCCTTGGGAGTGGGCCACGACATCCACTACAGCTTGCTGAAGGGTTCACCTGGTGCTGAAATCGGCTGAAGGGGAACAGGTTTAATACTTCGACTAGGTTTCCCTATAATTTGAAAGGCATGATAGGTCTCAATATGCTCTCTGACAGTCTCCCACAGCTGAGACCAGAAGAAATGCCTGGAAACCTTGGACATCACCACCTGGGGACAAAGCCCTTGTTCTCCTTCCATCGATACTGCAAACAGAGGTGAATTCTTTATAAGAGTTTCCTCCCTGAAATGAAAACACTTTATTTAACTGTAAAATCTCTTCCTCAGCAACAGCGACATTTTCCTGCACAGAAATTAATTGCACCCTAGCAGGTGCAGCCTTCTCACACTATTTAACTGATCCATTCTCCAATCATGCTCAGCTCTGGCTGGAACATCCTTTTCTTCAGTTGACTGCAGTTCAACATCAGAAAGCAGAGTTACCAAACTTAAGCCCTCACCATCCTCATGAGAAATATCATGAAGACTGTTGGTAGCATGATCATGAACCATACTTCTCATGGTGGAACATCAGGGAGAAGGTCTGGCAGGGTTTTCCTAGCCCTTTCTCCCAACATTTCGGACTTGGTTTCCCCCAAACTAGTTGTTCCTCACTGTCTAACAGGCCCATAACATTATTCCCTAATAAGAGGTCGACCCCTTCGAAGGGAATTTCATCGGAGATACCTACAGGGAGATAGCCAACTTGGTATGCAGATTCTACCCATAATTTGTGTACAGGTGTCCTTATGGTTGAACCCGTAATACCCTTCAACAATATATCTACCCCAGTATAGGTATCCTTAGACACTGGCAGCACTCCAGCACGTAGCAAAGAGTAGGTGCTACATCCATCTCTCAAGGACAGTATGTTCTCAACTCTGCCTACATCCTTTTGCAAACCAACTGCGGACCTACTAGAAATATTACACATACTGGGGTCTAGATCCAAAGGTTCCTCCTCACCTTGCCTTGAAGACCTAATGCAGGCAACTGGATGTATCTCTGCAGTTAGAGTCCTCTGGGTGGTTCCTCCCTTTCCTGATCTCGCCGCCTTGACCAGCAAAACTTTTGAGTGTGTCCAGTTTTGTTACAGTAATAACAGATAAAACTCTTAAAGGTATTTTTACCATTTGGTGTAGGACTGGTACTGTTTACTCGAGGACCTGAAACATTATCTGATTGTCTAGGTAAACTTTGAACTCCAGCTGACTTACCTTTTCCTTCTATTTTATAGGGCACCTCAGCCTTCATTTGTTCCTGAAAATTCTTGTCCCACTTACCTTTATGACCATAGGACTTGAAATAAGGTTTAGAACGAGTGGGGAAATTTTCAGAAGCAGCATGACTGTTTTTACTTACCAATTCCCTGCGAGCCAAGAATCGGTCACCTAGATCCAGTGCTTCTGAAAGATTTTCTGGGTTTTTGTCCTCCAAATATTCTCTGAGTTCAACAGGGATTGTATTGTACAATTCCTCATGAACCATCAGATCTACTAATTTGTTATAGTCTTTATTAACTCCTTTGGAACAAACCCATTTCTTAAAAAGGAACAGTTTCTCATTCCCAACTCAGTTAAGGTCTGCCCATCCTGAAATTTTGATTCCTGAACTTTTGTCTATATTTCTCAGGTATCATTTGGTATGCAAGCAATACTTCCTGTTTAATCTTATCATAATCAAAAAATCTTGCCCCTCCAGAGTCTCTACTCTCTGGAATCCTTTACCCACAAGTTGTGTGCGAACTAGGGTAGCCCACTTCTGTTTGGGCCATCCTTGCTCCAAAGCAGTCTTCTCAAAAAAAGAAAATATCTATCTGGGTCACTCTCTGTAAACTTAGGGACAAAATTTGCAGCTTTAGTTATGTTAAAGTACTGCTCAGGCTCTTGTTCTGAACCTCCTAACCTCTGACGCTCTTCCTCCTTAGCTTTCATTAATTTCATTTCAGCCTCTAGTACAGCTAATTTCAGTCTCATTCTCTCCATTTCCATATCACCTGGAGTAGGTGATCCTCATGTTCACTGTTAACAGGCATGTTTACTGATGAATTATTACCTTCTTCCCTGAAGCCTAAAAATCTGAAGACTCATCTTCTGACATAGTTTTATCTTTAAAACACTTGCTTCCCTCTTACAGTATCAGTGGACAAAGTTTTCCCACAGGCACATAAAATAACACAAATTGAATGTAACTATGCACATAGCACTTACCATAACCACAACAAAAATGTGTTACTCAACCTTTCTCCCACCATACGAGAAAAACAACCTGTAAACTAATATATGAAAACAACACTTCCACTGACCCACCTTGGTAAATCTTCTACCAGAAACATGCAACTGTTATTACCCCATACCAGCACATATAGTTCAAAGAATGTTTTGAGTTATTTTAGCAGTCAAATAACTCTCCCGGTCAAGCTCCCATGTTACGTTGGTAGGTCTTATTTCTTGGATGGTAAGGTTCTCACTACATGTTCTAGTGTGGGGTAGCTTTTTACTTAATGGCCTTATTTGTCTAGGGGTAATACTTACATCATGGCTGATCATCTTGAGTGTCTGATATCTTCTCACCAGCCCTCTTCACAGGTTATGTAAACTACTACTATAAAAATATAACTGTATTCTCAATAGATATGTACAGAATATACAATCACAGCCTCCATTTTCAAAACAAAATCTACACACTCCATGCCTGTGCTCCACATGGTGTGTTGCAACAACTCTTGTCCTTCACTCTTCCTGACATAACTCTGGGCTAACCAGTGTTTTGACACACTTTAGTCACCCTGGGTATGGTGGCCAAAACTTAAATTATAAAAACTCACCCCTGGAGCACACATGATGCCCCAAAAGATAGGAGAAGGACCCAGGGGATCCTGCCAGGTTGAAGGTCAGCCACAGAGAGAGAGAGTCAGTGAGAGGGAGAGAGAGAGAGAGCCTGGCTAAGCTCCTCCCACCAAAACAAAAGACTGTTGCCAAGCACAATTCTCCAGTTTCCACAATTCTACCACCTCTTAATTTTACTTTTACAAAAAGAAATACAACTTTATAAACTACTTATTTAAATTGTGTGTTTATGTGTCTATAGTATAACCTATTATATTGAGAAAAATAGGTTTGACCCAGCTGCCTCTCAGTCATAAGGTTGATCAGTCCTTCCGACATTTAGAGCAAAGTCCCCATCAATTCAATATAATTAGGTATTATTATAGTAACTGTTACTTATAAATACATGTTGGGTCCTATAGCCCCATAACACTATACAACAAACATTGTCTTATAAAAACGAAACAGATCACGAATAAACGGCTTGGTTGTCCATGGGTAACCAGCAGCATTCTGAAATCCATTGATAAGAAACACCAATATGAAAAGCAATATAGACAGGGCTTAATACACAAAGATATTCTTAAACAATATTCAGCAGTTCTCACCAAATTAATAAAGAAAGGGAAACAACTGTACTACTCCAGCAGATTTACTGGCACAAGAGGAGATATAAAAAAGACCTGGAAAACACTTTCCCAGATTCTGGGGACCCACAAACTGAAAAAAAAACCAAGAATATTGTTCTAACTAAACCTCATGAAACACCACTACATCCCACTGATACAGCTAACAAGATAACCGACTTCTTCTCAAACATAGGATCTAATCTCGCCAATAAAATCCCACGTACCAATGCCCGTGCTGGGGACTACCTAGATGGGAATTTCCCAAATTCCTTCTATCTTGTACCAACTGAGCCCTCGGAAGTCACCGCGATCATAAAGTCACTTAAAAATAACTCGGGGAATCTGTCTCACGTCCCACCATTATTGTACAAGCGAGCGGCCCATGTCCTTTTGCATGCTATTACATTACTTTTTAACAAGTCACTAGAAACTAGCACTTTCCCGAAACTACTCAAGACAGCAAGGGCTACACCAATACATAAAGGTGGTGACCCTACAGATGTAAAGAACTATAGGCCAATATCAAACTTACCATTGCTATCCAAAATCTTCGAGAAACTCGTGCACAGGAGACTATATTCATTTATAACGGCACAAAACATACTCAACCACTGCCAATTTGGATTCAGGAAAAATAAAAGCACTAATGATGCAATTATAAAAATGCTAGACCTGCTTTACACAGCATTGGAAAATAAGGAATATCCGCTAGGAATTTTTACTGACCTAAGAAAAGCGTTTGACACAGTAGACCACGGCATCCTACTCCACAAACTTGACCACTATGGTATAAGAGGCCATGCACTTGCATATTTTAAATCCTACCTTTCTAATAGGTATCAGTATGTCACCATTAATACGGCCACTTGATACTGGAGATCCGCAGGGAAGTGTCCTTGGATCCCTACTCTTCCTCATTTACATCAATGATCTTCCAAACATATCCCAACACCTGAAACCCATTCTCTTTGCTGACGACACGACTTATGTCACCTCCCACCCTAATCTTGCCACCCTCAACACCATTGTTAACAAGGAGCTGCTCAAAATATCGACTTGGATGACAGCCAATAAACTTACACTTAATTAACACTGGCAAAACCTACTATATTATGTTTGGTAGCAGAGCAGGTGTTGTGCAACTTAACATTAAGATCGACAACACTCTAATTGCCAGACATAATGAGGGCAAATTCCTTGGCCTATACCTCGACAACAACCTAAATTTCAGCACCCATATCCAACACATAACAAAAAAAGCATCCAAAACGGTGGGGATCTTCTCCAAGATACGATAATACGTGCTGCAAACTGCCCTTCTCACACTATACCATTCACTTACATATCCATACCTCACCTATGCTATCTGTGCTTGGGGTTCAACTGCAGTAACACACCTAAAGCCAATAATAACCCATCAAAAAGCCGCAGTAAGAATAATCACTAAATCCCATCCCTGGCAACCCCCCCCCCACTCTTCATAGACCTAAACTTACTCCCTGTTCAGAACATCCACACTTACTACTGTGCAATCTATATCTACAGGACCTTAAATTCAAATATTAGTCTTGACCTAGAACGCTTTCTTGATAGTTGTGACAGGATCCACAGGCATAACATCAGACACAAACATCTCTGACATTCCCGAGTTCGACTAAACCTTTACAAAAATTCAATGTATTTCAAAGGACCTAAAATTTGGAACACCCTACCTGAAAACTCTAGAACTGCAGACACATTCATCACTTTCAAAACTACAGTTAGAAAACATCTTATCTCCCTGATACACCCCGACAACTAACTACATGATAACCACCTGGTGGTTCACAATTACACTCACTCACCCACTGACTATAAACCCAGAAATACTAATCTTAACCTTAAAATAATAAATCCTAACTAGTCATAAGTTTGCCTATGATACTTCAATAGAGACACTTTGTATTGTGCCAAAATAAAAGCATTCACATTGCTAAACTCACAAATTATGATGTAGTCACATAGCCTTATACCATAATCTGTAAGGATTTAATGTTAAGAATTAATCTAAGTCTGCCCGAAATGCCTAGCCATGCTAGGCGTCCTAGTGGCCCCCTCTGTAATTAGTATTTTATAACATGTAAACCACACAATACCCAAAACCTGTAAACCCCACATTGTAACCCTTATAGAGAATAAACTTGAATTGAATTGAATTGAATTGAATTGAACTTGAAACCATTGCTGCAAGTCCTGTCTTGGCTGGAAATTTTCGGCACGCTATTTACATCTCCTTTATTTATTCCTGTTTTCCATTTATACACCTCGATCATATCCTCCCTAATTCTAAGCCTTTCGAGAGAGTGCAGATTCAGGGCCCTCAGTCTATCCTCATAGGGAAGATTTTTGATACATGGGATCATCTTTGTCATCCTCCTCTGTAAGTTTTCCAGAGCATTTACATCCATTCTGTAATACGGTGACCAAAAATGTGCAGCATATTCTAGATGAGACCTAACCAAGGATATATAGAGTTGAAGAACAACCTGAGGACTTCTATTATTTATACTTCTAGATATGAAGCCAAGAATTCTGTTAGTTTTATTGCGAACACTAATGCACTGTTGTCTTGGTTTTAGATTACTGGTAACCAGAACTCGTAAATCCTTTTCCCAATCAGTAGAATTAAGATCTACATTATTAGTTTATATGTGGCATGGTTATTTTCCTGTTCAACATTTAGAACTTTGCATTTGTCAACTTTAAACTGCATCTGCCACTTCTCCGACCATTGCATCAGTCTATTCAAATCATCCTGGAGTGCTCTAGTGTCCTCATTAGAATGAATTGGAATGCCTATTTTGGTGTCATCAGCAAATTTGCTTATGTCGCTATTTATTCTCTCATCTATGACTTTTATGTAAATTGTGAACAACAACGGGCCCAAAACTGACCCCTGTGGAACACCGCTTTTGACGTGCCCCTATTCTGATTTCTCCCCATTTTTGCAAACTCTCTGCTGCCTATTTGTTAGTCATGTCTCTACCCAGGAAAAAATTTCTCCTTTTATGCCGTGTGCCTTAAGTTTCCTCAATAGCCTCTGATGTGGAACTCTATCGAAAGCCTTACTGAAGTCCATATACACAATATCATTTCATTACCATGATCTACCTCCTCAAACACCTTAGTGAAAAATGTTTGTAAATTCGTAAGACAGGAACGCCCCTTTGTAAAACCGTGTTGAGATTCATTAATAAATCTGTGCCTATCAAGATGACTACGAATTGCTTCGGCAATTATTGATTCCATAAATTTTCTCACTTTGGAGGTAAGGCTTATTGGTCTATAGTTCGAAGCCAAGGACCTGTCACCTGCCTTGTAAATAGGTATTACATTTTTCCATTTTCCACTTATCAGGCACTATGACAGTTTGTAGTGATATGTTAAAAAGATTAGCTAAAGGTATGCTAAGTTCCTCTTTACATTCCTTTAACACCCTTGCAAACAATTCATCAGGGCCTAGGGATTTGCTAGGTTTTAGTTTCTCTATTTGTCTGAGGACCATGTTTACTAGTTACCGCAAACGTAATTAGTTTTTATCATCCTGTTCTACATAATCTATTATTTCTGGAATATCGCTAGTATTTTCCTGGGTGAAAACTGAGAGGAAGTAGGTATTGAGAGTTTCACACATATCCTTATCACTGTCAGTGATCTGACCAGAATTACTCTTAAGTGGGCCAATCTTGTCCCTAATCTTACTTCTGTATACCTGAAAGAACCCTTTCGGGTTAGTCTTTGAATCCCTTGCGACCATAGCCTCATAATCCCTTTTTGCTTTTCTTATTCATTTCTTTATTTTGTCTCTTTAATTGAATATATTGATTTCTTAACTGCCCATCCCCTCTTTTGATACGCCTATATATTGTTCATCCATTTGAGATCATTTTTGTTAGATATAATTTCCCTACTTGGGACAAAAGTTGTCTGGGCAGCTAGAACTATGCTTTGAAAAACGTCATATTGGCAACCAAGATCACCTACCTGACCCATAGTCAGGACATCCCAATTTAGCCCACCCAGGTAATTTTTCAGTCCCATGAAGTCGGCCAAGCGAAAATCTGGGACAGAGATTTGATTGCAGTTATCTGGGTAATTCCATGATATATTGAAACTAAGTGATTTGTGATCACTTTCCCCAAGCTCATCATTAACCTCAAGATTAATGATGAGCTTGTGGTAGTGACCTCAGCATACTTATTTACTTATCCACCTATTTACTTATCCACTTATTTACTTATCCACTAATTTATTTATCCACCTATTTACTTATCCACTTATTTACTTATCCACTTATTTATTTATCCACTTATTTACTTATCCACTTATTTACTTATCCACTTATTTATTTATCCACTTATTTACTTATCCACTTAAATTTTCTTATCCATTTATTTACTTATCCACTTATTTACTTATCCTTTATTTCTTATCCATTTATTTTTATCCATTATTTATCGAGTTGGGGTTTTCATTTTTAAGTTAACTTTATTTTAGTTACTTCAAAACCCCCCTTAAAAAAAAAAATTACTTCAGTTCGTTAAAAAGAAAAAAAAGTGGTAATCGAGGGTAATAGTTATTTTACCTGAGGAATTTCCATGAGAAAAATTTTTGTGCATGATCCAAAATCTACCTTTTTTTAAACTTCTGTGATTCTAGACCATTTTAACCCCATTTTTTATTATTAAAGACTTGAACGAGTGTAGAATATTTCCCAGGATTACCCAAGGACGGAAGCCCAGTGTGTTTGTGTGTATCCCCTAATTGTGGTTTCAGTCGAGACTCAGCTTGGCCCCGCCTTTTCACTGATCGCTACTGGGGCCCTCTCTCTACTGTTTCTAGCTTTGTCTACATCGTCTCAAAAATGTATTTTCCTCTTCCACTACGTTACTTGCTGGGTGTTGCACTTCCTACACTCTGACTGAAGAAATACTTCCTAACATCCCCCTGACTCTTGAGTCTTAATTTCCAATTGTCACCCTTGTTTCTGTGTTCCTCTCTAGAACACCCTGCTCGGGCCCCACCTTATCTATTCCCCCATATCTTTTAGTCGTTATCATGCGCCCTGATCTCCTGTCCTCCGGTAGTCGTCCCGTTTTCCCTAAACTTTTCATCGTAATTCCCCGAGCTCTGGGATAGCCTTTTTGAAACCCTTTGTCTTTCCAAAATTCTGACTTTTGACCGGGTTTGGGGGTTCCAGACATGCTGATACTCCAGTATGGCCTAACTTACCAGGTACAGTGTTTTAAAAGGATTCCTTTTAATGTTGGGAACGCTTTTCCCGGGGTTTCCCAGGCGCCCGTATGTACAGAGTTATCGGTTTGAGGTGCCTCCGGAACGGGCTCGGTGTTATGGCACCCCAAGATTTTTTCCCTTAATGAGGTTTGTAGTTTTTGTCCACCACCCAACCCTTTTTCGGTTTTCTTTGCCCTTTCCCCATCTTCATGACTTTGCATTTGGGGTTTTGGATTCGAGAAGCCATTTTTGGGCCCATCTGTTGGGTCTCTTTGTCGCCCCTCCTGACCTCTCCGTTTTAATTCTTCTCATCAACTTTACATATCTCGAATGGGAACACTTCAAGTCACCCTCCTCATGTCATTCACATAACAAAAATAGCCTGGGCAGAACTGACCCCTGGGATCCCGTCGTCACAGGGGGCCCACTGTTAAAACCTTTCAGACCATGACCCCTTTTGCCTCATTCGGTATCTCATCCATTGCAGTGCCCTCCCTTTATATTCGTTGATCCCCCCAGCTTCGCATAATGTCTGTGAGGAACGGGGCAAAGGCCTTCCGCAGTCCAGGGAAAAGCAACCCAAAACCCCCTTCTCGTGTCTTATTTATTCCCTTGCATAAAACTCCAGGCAGGATTTGCCTTTCTGAAACCATGCGGTTTCTTTTAAACTTTTTCCCTTTCAGGAGCTCCACCACCTCCCCCTGAAAATCTTCTCCATGACTTTGCATACTATCATGTCAAACACTGGTCTTTTTTTAGTGCCTCGTTTTTGTTCCTTTCTTAAAAAATGGGGACACATTTTCCATCTTTCCATATCTCAGGTATTTCTCGTTTCAAGGGGTTTATTGAAGATTGTGGGAGGGGCCCAGCATCTCTTGCCTCTCTAAGGGAACCCCGGGGAATTTGTCCTCCCATCGCCTATGAGGTAAAAAAGGGCACTTAGCAGCTTTGCCCCATCCTCCCCGTTTTCGTATGTCATCCAACTTTGGTATAATCCCGGTTGATGTTTCCCCCTGTGCTTTTCCCCGAGCCCTTTTCTCTACTGTAAAAAAATTCCTTGTCCCTGTTAGTTTTTCACATACCTCCCGACGTTTTTTGTGATTCCCATCCTTCTATCCACAGTCCGATCACCTGGTCTTTGACTGTTGTCTTCCTCCTGATGTGGCTATACAACAGTTTCGGGTCAGTCTTGACTTTTGATGCTATGGTTATTTTCATACTGTTCGCTGTGGCCTCCTCCTTACCTGTGCATATTCTTCCTGGCTCTGCCACTGATCTCCCAGGTTTTCATGGGGTTCAAGCTTTGTTATGCAGGGTTCTGCATGACATCGTAATGTACATATATGGAGAAGTGTGCCAAAATAGTATAAAATATTATAGTTGTAAAGAATAATTTTATAATTGATAAAGTGCATTTGGCGTACCGGTAGAAAGTACTCTTAACTGTAATTATAAAGAAATTCTGTTAATGATTTATTTTCCAATGATTTTTTGGGGTACGTGGATAAGCGTGGTTTGGGGGAGTCACGTGATGTTAAGCATGGTGTCTGTAGAGGCTGGCGTCCCGGAGATAGCTGTGTATTTAAGATAGTTTGTAGTTGTGCAACTCATTTTATTTATCGAACTTGTTCAAGCCATAGCTCTCAATATGGCATACTATATGTTTCCACCCAGGCTCTGACATGGTCAGGTGCTGTGTGGGGAGGGAGTGAGGAAATTAAGAAATGAGGTGTGGAGTAGAGTGGGCCTGGCGCTGACGAGTCATAGTGGTAGGCAATTATGAAGGTGTAATTACCTTAATTTTGTTAGAGGATCTTTTGGGAAATGTTCCTCCTGACCTTAAGACATATCTTGAGGAGAAGGATCTTGATGATTTTAATAATGCTTTAGAGCTGGGTGACAGATTTTTAGCTAACCAAAAATTTGGTAGTAGTTACCACACCCCCCATACTAATAATGGTAAGTTTTCTCTACCCACCAATAGGAATAAGAACTTTCAGAAGTTTAAGCCACCCATTTATCAAGGTCCCAGGACCGAAACGTTTTCTAAGAAATATGTCATAGTGTTTGCTTACGTGTCTTTCTAAACCAACTTGTCGGTATTTATTACCAAGGTTTATACCATTCTGAACCTGACTATAAATACTCGCGTCCCTTCCACCCCAGGTAGATCTGTTTGTGACTTGAAAAAGCCCACTGTGTGGGCGAAACGTATGGCAGATGCAGTTCAATGTAGATAAATGCAAGGTTCTGAAGCTTGGTAGTGCCCATAACCCTAGTACTTATAAGTTAAATGATGTAGAACTTAGCCATACAGATTGCGAAAAGAACTTGGGGGTTATGGTGAGCAGCAACCTTAAACCAAGACAGCAATGCCTAAGCGTACGTAATAAGGCAAATAGATTACTGGGATTTATATCAAGAAGTGTAAGCAACATAAGTCCAGAGGTCATACTGCAGCTTTATACATCATTAGTAAGGCCTCACCTAGATTATGCAGCTCAGTTCTGGTCTCCATATTACAGAATGGACATAAATTCGTTAGAAAACATTCAGTGTAGGATGACTAAATTAATACATGGCATTAGAAATCTTCCTTATGAAGAAAGATTGAAGACTCTTAAGTTACATTCACTTGTTAGACGAAGAATGAGGGGAGACCTGATCGAAGTGTATAAGTGGAAGATAGGTATTAATAAAGGGGATATTAATAAGGTCTTGAGGATGTCTCTCCAAGAGAGAACCCGCAGTAATGGATTTAAATTAGATAAGTTTAGATTTAGAAAGGACATAGGAAAGTATTGGTTTGGAAATAGGGTAGTTGATGAGTGGAACAGTCTACCTAGTTGGGTTATTGAGGCTGGGACTTTGGGTAGTTTCAAATTTAGGTTGGATAAGTACATGAGTGGGAGGGGTTGGATTTGAGTGGGACTTTCACATCAGAGCTTATTTCTTGGGTGGCATTGAAAATTGGGTTGGGCAAATGTTTTGTTAGTGAGATGAATTGTAAAGGACCTGCCTAGTATGGGCCAACAGGCCTCCTGCAGTGTTCCTCCTTTCTTATGTTCTTGTGTTCTAATAACCACAAGAGTTTTAATAACCCTAATTTTCCAGTACTCACTCGAGGAGGTTTTAAGTCAGCTGTCACAGGTCCAGGACTACAAGGAACAGGTGGGACGAGCCCAGTTCCCCAGAACCAAGGAATCCAACCTAGGTCAAAAGGGCAGGGGGCCTTTAAACCTTATCACTGTACATATTGCAATAAACATTGCCACCTGTAGCCATATTGTCGAAAGATGCTTAGGGACAAGGCTGCGGCAGATGCTTCTCCAGTAAATACACCGATTACATAAGAACATAAGAACATAAGAATGTAGGAACACTGCAGAAGGCCTACTGGCCCATACAAGGCAGGTTCTTATCAAAACGATCTCTACCTAAAGCCACCCAAGAAATAACTCCCGTACCCAATGACACCAATCAAACCCAGCCCCTCCCACTCATATATTTGTCCATTCTCTTCTTAAAGCTACACAAGGTCCTAGCCTCTATCACCCCACTAGGAAGACTGTTCCACGCATCTACAACTCTGTTAGAAAACCAGTACTTACCTATGTCCTTTCTAAATCTAAATTTATCCAACTTATATCCATTATTTCTGGTTCTTACCTGGTTCGACACCCTCAGTACTTTATTAATATCTCCCTTGTTTATGCCTGTCATCCACTTATACACTTGGTATAAACCTTGGTAATAAATACCGACAAGTTGGTTTAGAAAGACACGTAAGCAAACACTATAACATATTTATTAGAAAACGTTTCGGTCCTGGAACTTTGATCACTTCTAACATACAGAGGTAGAAAGAACATTAAAATGGTATAAAATACCGACAGATTGTTAGGTAAGACACATATGCAACAGTTAGGTATCTTTATTTTGAAACGTTTCGCCTACACAGTAGGCTTCTTCAGTCGAGTACAGAAAAGTTGATAGAAGCAGAAGATACTTGAAGACGATGTAATCAGTCCATCACCCTTAAAGTTTTGAGGTGGTCAGTCCCTCAGTCTGGAGAAGAGCATTGTTCCGTTGTCTGAAACAATATGAAGGTACAGAAAGGTTGATAGAAGCAGAAGATACTTGAAGACGATGTAATCAGTCCATCACCCTTAAAGTTTTGAGGTGGTCAGTCCCTCAGTCTGGAGAAGAGCATTGTTCCGTTGTCTGAAACAATATGAAGTACAGAAAGGTTGATAGAAGCAGAAGATACTTGAAGACGATGTAATCAGTCCATCACCCTTAAAGTTTTGAGGTGGTCAGTCCCTCAGTCTGGAGAAGAGCATTGTTCCGTTGTCTGAAACAATATGACAACGGAACAATGCTCTTCTCCAGACTGAGGGACTGACCACCTCAAAACTTTAAGGGTGATGGACTGATTACATCGTCTTCAAGTATCTTCTGCTTCTATCAACCTTTCTGTACTCGACTGAAGAAGCCTACTGTGTAGGCGAAACGTTTCGAAATAAAGATACCTAAATGTTGCATATGTGTCTTACCTAACAACACAGAGGTAGAAAGACATTATATATATAGGCGGAGAGTGAGATGTGACGCACGTGACCTGAGGAATGTCATAAGAACATAAGAATGGAGGAACACTGTAGAAGGCCTACTGGCCCATGCGAGGCGAGGGTAGACGATGAAATCACGTGACTCCTGTGTTGTTGGGTTGGTGCTGCTTAAGTATCATGTATGCCAATGTTCTGTGGGTTCTGTCCCAAGAAATATGTAGGCGAGACAGGCAGAGATCTTGCAGTCCGCCTGAATGAGCATCGAAATGCCTCTAACAGAGACGATGTAAGGTACGCCTGTGTCCTCCACAGAGACCCACTGGGCATTTGATGAACTGGAACGAGGCACAACTCGTTCTCACCGAACCTGACCTCAGACGCCGACGGTGCCTAGAAGCCTCACTAATCACCGTCACCGACACTATAGAACGCAACACTGGAAACTACAAATTTCAAAAACATTGGCATACATGATACTTAAGCAGCACCAACCCAACAACACAGGAGTCACGTGATTTCATCGTCTACCCTCGCCTCGCATGGCCAGTAGGCCTTCTACAGTGTTCCTCCATTCTTATGTTCTTATGACATTCCTCAGGTCACGTGCGTCACATCTCACTCTCCGCCTATATATATAATGTCTTTCTACCTCTGTATGTTAGAAGTGATCAAGGTTCCAGGACCGAAACGTTTTCTAATAAATATGTTATAGTGTTTGCTTACGTGTCTTTCTAAACCAACTTATACACTTCAATGATATCTCCTCTCGTTCTACGCCTCTCCAGAGAGTGGAGATTTAAGGCTTTAAGTCTATCTTCATACGGGAGGTTCCTTACACAGTAAATCATTTTAGTCATTCTTCTCTGTATGCTCTCTAATGAGTCTATATCCATCCTGTTTATCTGGAGTTTATCTGGAGAGAGTTCCGGGGGTCAACGCCCCCGCGGCCCGGTCTGTGACCAGGCCTCCTTAGGTCAGTGTCCCAGGATGCGACCCACACCAGTCGACTAATACCCAGGTACCCATTTTACTGATGGGGAACATAGACAACAGGTGGAAAGAAACACGTCCAATGTTTCTACTCTGGCTGGGAATCGAACCCAGGCCCTCACCGTGTGAAGCGAGAGCGTTAACCACCAGGCCACCTGTAGTAAGGAGACCAAAAGTGAGCAGCATAATCTAAATGAGGCCTCACTAGTGATGTATAGAGCTGCAAAATAACTTTTGGACTTCTGTTACTTATACTTCTTGAGATAAATCCAAGTAATCTGTTGGCCTTGTTGCGCACACTAAGGCACTGCTGTCTTGGCTTTAGATTTCTGCTTACCATGACTCCCAAGTCTTTTTCACATTCTGTATGATCAAGCTCTACTTCACCTGGATTATAGCTTCGAGGGTTATTTTCATTACCAAGGGCAAGTACCTTACACTTATCCACATGGAACTTCATCTGCCATTTTTCAGACCAAGACATTAATTTGTCCAAATCGTCCTGGAGTTCATTGATATCCTCCTCAGAGTGAATTATATGGCCTATCTTTGTATCATCAGCAAATTTACTCATGTCACTCGTAATCCCTTCATCAAGGTCATTAATGTAAATTATGAACAAGAGAGGGCCCAAAACTGATCCCTGTTGAACGCCACTAGTGACTAATCCTCATTCAGATTTCACTCCATTAATGGTAACTCTCTGCTTTCTATTGGTTAGCCATGCCTCAATCCATGCTAGAACTTTACCTCCTATACCATGAGCTGCCACTTTTCTTAAGAGTCTCTTGTGAGGTACTCTATCGAAAGCTTTACTGAAATCCAAATAAACAATATCATATTCCTTATCACTGTCAACTGCCTCAAATGTTCTATTGAAGAACGTCAGTAAATTTGTCAGGCAGGAACGACCTCTCATGAATCCATGCTGAGATTCATTTATCAAGTTATGTTCTTCAAGGTGACTTCTGATAATGTCAGCTATAATTAATTCTAATAACTTGCCCACTATAGATGTCAGGCTTACTGGACGGTAATTTGAAGGATTGGACTTATCCCCTGATTTGAATATAGGAACCACATTAGCCATCTTCCACAACTCTGGCACAACACTGGTAAGGATGGATGCATTGAATACACTCGTTAATGGCTGACTAAGCTCCATCTTGCATTCGTTAAGTACCCTGGAAAACAGCTCATCGGGTCCCGGGGACTTATTTTGCTTCAGTTTGTCTATCTGTTTAATAACCATGTCCCTTGTGACAGTAATATTAGTTAACTTAAATTCATCCGGAACTAAGTAATCGTTGATTACTGGAATCTCATTTACATCTTCCTGTGTAAAAACTGACAAAAAATAGTCATTAAATAAGGAGCACATTTCCAGTTCGTTATCCGTCAGCTGTCCATTCCCAATTTTCAGAGGTCCTACTTTTTCCTTCACCTTCGTCCTATACACTTGAAAGAATCCCTTTGGATTAGTCTTTGATTCATTAGCGACTCTAATTTCATAGTCACGTTTAGCCTTTCTAATCGCCTTTTTTACTTCTCTTTTAAGCTGAACATATTGGTCAGTAAGGTTAACCTCTCCTCTTCTGATGCGCCTATAAATTCCCCTTTTCTCCCCTAATAGATGCTTTAGCCTCCTGTTAACCCATTTGGGATCGTTATTATTAGACCTAATTTCTCTCTGGGGAATGTATATACTCTGGGCACGGTGTATATTATTAAGAAAACAATCATAAAAGCAGATCCCTTCATAATCATAAGTATGATCATAGTTAATAAAATCATTAGCTAGATAACTCCAATCAAGATTAGACAGGTGTTCCCTAAGTTCATTATAATCGGCAGAACGAAAATCAGGGATTTTTACTGTATTATCATTATTCTTGCATTCCCAATTAATGCTAAAGGTGATGGATTTGTGATCACTTGCGCCAAGCTCTTCAGTGATCTCCAGATTATTCACGAGTGTTTCCTTATTTGACAAGACTAGGTCTAGCAAATTAATACCCTTGGTAGGCTCTGTTACGCTCTGCTTCAGAAAACAGTCTTGGACTGTTTCCATAAAGTCACTGGACTCTATATTACCTGTCAAAGAATTCCAGTCAATTTGACTAAAGTTAAAGTCCCCTACTATGACTATGTTATTGTGTCTAGAAGCCCTAACAATTTCGTCCCAAAGAAGTCTCCCTCTATCGTGATCCAAGCCTGGAGGTCGGTATATTACACCTAGAATTAGTTTTTCTTGACCCTCTACGAACTCTACCCAAACAGATTCTGTTACTGCTCCATCTATTTTTATACATGTTTTTATGCAACAATTAATATTTTCTCGAACATACAATGCAACTCCTCCCCCCTTCCCATTAGATCTATCCACATTGAACAACTTAAATCCCTGAATATTACACTCAGCAGTCATATCCCGACTCTTTAAATCAAACCACGTTTCAGTTAATGCAATGATATCAAAGTTCCCAGCACATGCTACCAAACGTAGTTCATTAATTTTATTTCTTGCACTTAGACTGTTAGTATAAAATACCATCATATGTTTTTTCTTCTGCACATTTTTCATATTCATCTTTGTTTTTACACAATTTCTGAAATTATCAATACCCACACTTACTCCATGACAGTTACTATTAAGATTCTTAATATCAGAGCATAAGTCAATATATCCACACTCATTATTTATCATTTCTAAACCCATACCTCTAACTAATCCTAGTTTAAAGTCCTAACAACCCACTCAACTGAGTTAGCAAGAAAATCCATACCTGCCCTGGATAAGTGAACCCCATCCCTGGCATACATGTCATTTCGACCATAGAAGTTGTCCCAGTTGTCAATGAATGGTACTGCATTATCCTTACAGTGTTTATCCAGCCAACAATTAATACCAATTGCTCTGGACAACCATTCATTACCGACACCTCTTCTTGGCAAAATGCCACATATAACAGGGCGCCCCCCCCTTCTTCCTAATTATGTCTATAGCTGTCCTGAACTTTCTAACTAAATCCTCACTTCTACGCTTGCCTACATCATTGCCTCCAGCACTGAGGCAAATAATAGGATTGATCCCATTACCGTTCATGATGTTGTCAAGCCGGCTAACAATGTCCTCCATCCCAGCCCCAGGAAAGCAACCCTTTGTCTCCTACTCCTGTCCATCAATGCAGAATGGCTATCACCAACAACAACAATATTCTTGCCTTCCTTGCTGTCGTTCGTCGTGACGGTCCCAGTAGTCGACTCACATTCGTCGGGTAGCACCGAGAATGCGTTGGAGGTTTCCACAAGAGTTTCCACAGCAGTCTCTTTCTTCTTCATCGTTTCTGGCTTTCCATGATGTGGCTTGCATTGCAGTCTTGCCCCAAGGTATCCAAAGAAGACCAGCTGTCTTTGACCCTCGGTCTATTCAAGTAAGTCTACTGTGGCCTTACACCAAGATGAAGGTAGGGTCACGGGTGTTATGTCTTTGAGGGACACTTGTAGCACATACACCTTGCTTCGCAGGGGTGTATTGCCAGAGTGGGATGACACCTACACCGGATTGGACATTTTCTTAAAGGGATAACTGGAGTCCCTGTCAGGACTCCAGTGCACAGGTTATGGGTAGAGTCTGCGTACCAGTCTGGGTACCTACCTGCAGGTATTGTAGAAGATGTACCTTATGCAGGAGTTGACCCTCTACTAGGCAACAATGTTGTGGGACTCCTCAAAAGTGAGGAATGTTTGGTTTTGCTGGACCCTGCTTTACAAGGTGGTAATGACCCAATTGGAGCAACGGTACCTGAAAATTTTTCAATGTGCTTTCGGACTAAACAGGGGAACAAGGCAGCAGCTGTGCCTCCCTGTGACCCTTCTGCACACTGTGGTGAGGGTTTTTGGGCATGGGAGCCTGTTCATTGAGTCTGACCTGCAGGAGATTCTGAGCAGTGATGAACCGGCTCAACCGGAACTCGGTTGGAGAAGTGGTCTTGGTGCTGATGTGGGAAAAAATCCCCTGATTCTGCAGCAGCTGAGTGAGGCCCGGGAAGGTTGTGACCTCCGGAACGCTATTCATTTATCAGTTTGTCGCGGAGGATGTGGTTCCCAAATTTACCAAGTGTTTATTTTGCAGAGTTGATCAAATGAGCAAGACTCTTTTTAAGAGGACCTGTGCTTACTGGACGCGGCAGAACTATTAAAGTGTCTTTGTCAGTATTTTTTACAGATTCTGAAGGAAACGGCATTTCAGTGTTAAGACGGAGAGCTAAATAATCAGTGTTTATTAATAAATTCCTTTTCTAACAGTTACCAGAGTCTATACCCTTTCTGATTAATTTTGTGTGTGTGGTTTTGAGATTTCTGGTGAAACATTTTTGTCTCTTAGGCTTTGCACAAATCACCCAGAAGTCATATTTTATGAAATGTCATGTATTTTGAGAGGCCTACTTGAGGTTAAATTTACCAATGTATATCATCCTAGGATCAAAGAAAAGCACCATGGTTTTCCCAGTCTCTCGGGGCAATGCATGTTGTTTTACCCATACCCGAAGGACTGGAGGAGGGAATTCCCCTCCCTTTCATTACCGTGTGGGGAAGCACTCTGGAATTTTTAAGTCATGTGCTACGTGAGGATGATGATGTTTCCCCGCGGTGTTTTTTTCTCGGTTTCAGAAAATTCTTGGCTAAGATGAGGTCGATGGCACTATGCACCAGTCTGCCAGTCCGCCCAGGATGACGTGGGACATGAGGTGGTGCTACACATTCTGGAAGCTGGAGAGATGGATTGGCATTGGAGCCGGGTCCTGGGAGGGCTATGATGGAACTGTGTGGTGACTTCAAAAGATGATGGATAAAGTCCCTGAGAAAGTTAATGTAAGCAGGAAAATTGTAAGAGATTGTGGAAGATTTGGATCTTCTGAAAGACTGGTTGAAGTGTTGGCTCAGCCGTGGTGCACCTTAGTGAAAGAGTTTTGGGATGCTGAAAAATGGGGCCATGTTAAACCCCATGAGGTAAGTATTCCGATTTTGTGAAATGTCAGCAGTCTGGCATGATGTAAGCTGGGGTGAAATAGGTTCCTTGAAGGAAGTGAAGTGTTTATTTCTAGAGACTGTGTTTGTATCCAGCAAGAGTCGGTGGACGTTGTCTTTTACTGGTCTCACACTAGGTGATACCTTGAAAACGTGCACTGACTGCCGCCTGGTACAGTTAAAAAATAAGGATTTGTCTCCTCTTTATGAACTACATGCAAATTGTGTGAATGAACAGTGGGTGGGTCATCTGCTTCCCATGACCATGTGTGCCAAGGACACACCCGTATTTGTAACTTTAATATCTCTGTGCATGTACCTTTTGTATGCCATTAACCCTCAAGATCTTTTATGGTAATCCTGAGTTACCCACCCCGGGTTTTGCAAAATGATACAGAGGTTGGGTCAGTCTTGTTGCAGGGTAGAGCAGGAGAAGTAATGCCACTCGGCTGCTTCTCAGCAAAAAGTAGCAGGCACCAAAGAAGTTATACCTCCATAGGAAAGGAGGCTCTTGCTTTAGTGTTGGCAGTGCAACATTTTGAGGTGCATATATCTTCATCAGTTCACCCTATAAATGTGTATAGTGACCATATTCCTTTACGTTTCCTTCACTTAATGAGGCACCACAATCAGAGACTTACAAGGTGGACCTTGTTTCTCCAACTTAATCTTGTGATTCATTATGTGAAGGGAGAGGAGAATGTGGTTGCTAATACCTTGTCTTGTGTTTAAAGTGCACGATGTAGTGTATAGATCACTTATCTATTCTTATTTTGCAGTGATTTGCGGTAGACGAGTAGATGGAACCCTGGACCACCCAAAGGAGAAGGGCAGGTTGAGCTGGAGCTGGAGGTATCAGGACTCCCTAGTGTGTGTGTGCATTTAGGGGGGTAGTCACATCAAGGGCCATGCCTAGGTAAGGTATGCTACGTTTTTTAGGTGTTGGCTGGAATGCCTCGCCTCTGTTTTATGTTGGTATAGGGACTGTTGGACCTAACGTTTTAGTGAATTGTGGGGCTGGCGGTTATGCCCTCCACTGTTTGGGTCATGTCTTTTGATCCGAGTGTTTTGGTTCTCCAGGACTCTTTTTCAATTTTTCCTTTTTGGATTACCGCTGGGGTGACTCCAGCGTCCTTGGAATGACATGTAGGTGACGGCCTGGGAGGTCCACCTTTTGGGGGTCTTCAGTGATGACTCCAGGGTTTTACGGCCGCAGTCCCACCAACAAGATTTATGTGCCTATCCACCCGTTGTTTTTTGGGGCCTGATATTTTCCCCTCTCCTGTGTTCTCCTGATTCTCACAGAGGTGTGTCATGGGGAACCAGTTTTGTGTACTAAAGATTGCTGTGAGATGGGAGTGATAATGTGATGTTGCTTTCTAAGTAGAGTTTAACATGTAAAATCTGTTTTTCTTTTCTTTGAACTCCTGGAAAATGTACTTACTGTTTAAAAGTTTTTTTTGTTGGGACTACAGTTTGGTCTGCCTTGCAACATATTGAACTTTGGTGTTACTTCATAAAACGACATTCCTCAGGGGCACTTTTGTACAAAGTTAACTTGCTTGTTTATAAGTTTGCTTGATGTAATTTAGGCAAAATGCATCAACGCCAGCGCCTGGCCAGCGCTGTGTTGTAATGGTGCCTTTTCCTAAAACAGCTGTCTAAGAGTGTGACTGTGAGCTCGTTGGGCATAGAACTTGATCACTTTCATGTTTGGCGAGTTTCATAAGTCTACAGTCTAGTACCTCAGTTTGTTAATATTGCATATTTGTAGTACCAAAAGACCGTGATTGTATGGTGGTCATTCCCCAGTTATCATTTTGCCCGTTGCCTCAGACCTTAATGTGGGGCTTATTATTTTTTTTTTCTTTTTGCCTAGCGGTGTCCATAGGGACCCCTCTAGCAGAGTGAGACCTATGGTCTGGGGGTGGGAGTGTTATGCAGGGTTCTGCATGACATCGTAATGTACATATAGTGGAGAAGTGTGCCATAATAGTATAAATATTATAGTTGTAAAGAATAATTTTATAATTGATAATGTGCATTTGGGGATACTGTAAAGTACTCTAACTGTAATTATAAAGAAATTCTGTTAATGATTTATTTTCCAAGGATGTTTGGGTATGCGGAGTAAGCGTGGTTTGGGGGAGTCACGTGACGTTAGCATGGCGTGTAGAGGCTGGCGTCGGAGATGCTGTGTATTTAAGATAAGTTTGTAGTTGTGCACTCATTTTGTTTATCCAACTCAAGCCATAGGCTCTCATATGGCTTACCTGTATGTTCACCCAGGCTCTGACATGGTCAGGGTGCTGTGGGAGGAGTGAGGAAATAAGAAATGAGGTTGGGAGTGGAGTAGAGTGGGCCTGGCGCTGACTAGGCATAGTGGTTATGGTGGCTGGACCTCAAGCCAGCTGTTGCTTGTGTACCCTCATTTGGGCGTTTAGGATTAAGGTTTTTCTGTTATGTTATGTTATGGTGACTAAATAGATATATTTTCCTAATTGGGATTTTTGCCTAACCCTCTGTTACCCAAACCCTCTAAGTACACATACTAGTTTAGCGCTTTCTGTTTTGACTGGGATACCCTGGGTGGCCTGTTTGGGCTTGAGATGTGAGTAACTTTTACCTTTGCCCGTAGACCAGGCTCAAGCCCCCAGCTATCCCACATTTTTGCATAACAGCCATCTATACTTTTTCCATTCTTTATTGCACTTAGTTTTTGCCTCCTTACACCGTCGGGTAAACCAGGGGCTCGTTCTGGTCTTCCCATTGTTTCTGTTACTTTTGGGAATAAATCATTCTCTGTCTCCTAGCATTTTGTTGTTACGTATTCCATCTCGTTTACTGACTTTCCTACCAGTTCTCTGTCCCACTGAACCTCCTGCAGGAAGTTCCTCAAACCCATGTAGTCCCCTCTTTTATTGTCTGGCTTTTTTCTTTCAACTTCTGTTACTCTCTCCACTTGTAACTCTACTTTGTATTCAAAGTGCAGAACCACATGGTCACTAGCTCCTAGGGGACTCTCATATGTGATGTTCTCAATGTCTGAACTGCCCAGGGTGAACACAAGATCGAGTCTTGCTGGTTCGTCCTCCCTTCTCACTCTGGTAGTGTCCTTAACATATTGGAGCATGAGGTTTTCCAGTACCACATCCATCATCTTGGCTCTCCTTGTTTTGGGACCCCCATGTGGCTTCAGGTTTTCCTAGTCAATCTCCCTGTGGTTGAAATTACCCATAACCAGTAACTTTGCTCTGCTCGAGTGAGGTCTTCTTGCCACCTCAGCAAGTGTGTCCACCATTGCTCTGTTGTTCTCCTGGCCTCCTGCAGTTCTGTGGCGGATTATACATCACTGCAATGACTACCTTGTGCTCCCCAGACTGAAGTGTACCTACTATGTAGTTTCTTTCTCCAATCTTGTCTATGCCTCCCCTTTTTTCCGAATGTCCAAAACACAGGCCCTTGCACACACTAGAGCTTTACTAATAAATGAGAGCACCAAAACAAACAAAATAGTATACACTAAAACAAAAAATCCTAACCAACACCACATACTCACACAGCTACTTCTTGCTTCTTCTGCTGTGAGTAACTTACTCCTACACACCTCACCTGCTCCTGTCCTGGCCACTGCCTGACTCACACCAATAAAACTCGTTCCCTTTCAGTTCTATCCCGGAACTATGTTACACGGAAAATGACATTATATATGGAGCGCTATTTTATATGAATATTTTTTTGCAGTACTCCGTAACAAACAGTAATATCTTGAAGAGTAATATCTTGAAGAGTAATATCTTGAAGAGTAATATCTTGAAGAGTAATATCTTGAAGAGTAATATCTTGAAGAGTAATATCTTGAAGAGTAATATCTTGAAGAGTAATATCTTGAAGAGTAATATCTTGAAGAGTAATATCCTGAAGAGTAATATCTTGAAGAGTAATATCCTGAAGAGTAATATTTTCAACAGTAATATCTTCAACAGTAATATCTTCAACAGTAATATTTTCAACAGTAATATCTTCAACAGGAATATCTTCAACAGTAATATCTTCAACAGTAATATCTTCAACAGTAATATCTTCAACAGGAATATCTTCAACAGTAATATCTTCAACAGTAATATCTTCAACAGGAATATCTTCAACAGTAATATCTTCAACAGTAATATCTTGAACAGTAATATCTTGAAAAGTAATATCTTTAACAGTATTATCCTGAACAGTAATATCTTCAACAGTAACATCTTCAACAGTAATATCTTCAACAGTAATATCTTGAACAGTAATATCTTGAAAAGTAATATCTTTAACAGTATTATCCTGAACAGTAATATCTTCAACAGTAACATCTTCAACAGTAATATCTTGAAGAGTAATATCTTGAACAGTAATATCTTCAACAGTAATATCTTGAACAGTAATATTTTCAACAGTAATATCTTCAACAGTAATATCTTCAACAGTAATATCTTCAAAAGTAATATCTCCAACAGTAATATTTTCAACAGTAAAAGTCTTCAACAGTAATGTTTTCAACAGGAATATCTTCAACGGTAATGTCTTCAACGGTAATATATTCAACAGTAATATCTTCAATAGTAATATCTTCAACAGTAATATCTTCAACAGTAATATCTTCAACGGTAATATCATCAACGGTAATATCTTCAACAGTAATATCTTCAACAGGAATATCTTCAACAGTAATATCTTCAACAGTAATATCTTCAACAGTAATATCTTCAACAGTAATATCTTCAACAGTTTTATCTTCAACAGTAATATCTTCAACGGTAATATCTTCAACAGTAATATCTTCAACAGTAATATCTTCAACGGTAATATCTTCAACAGTAATATCTTTAACAGGAATATCTTCAACAGTAATATCTTCAACAGTAATATCTTCAACAGTAATATCTTCAACGGTAATATCTTCAACAGTAATATCTTCAACAGGAATATCTTCAACAGTAATATCTTCAACAGTAATATCTTCAACAGTAATATCTTCAACAGTAATATCTTCAACAGTAATATCTTCAACAGTAATATCTTCAACAGTAATATCTTCAACGGTAATATCTTCAACAGTAATATCTTCAACAGGAATATCTTCAACAGTAATATCTTCAACAGTAATATCTTCAACAGTAATATCTTCAACAGTAATGTCTTCAACAGTAATATCTTGAACAGTAATATCTTGAACAGTAATATCTTCAACAGTAATATCTTCAACAGTAATATCTTCAACGGTAATATCTTCAACAGTAATATCTTCAACAGGAATATCTTCAACAGTAATATCTTCAACAGTAATATCTTCAACAGTAATATCTTCAACAGTAATATCTTCAACAGTAATGTCTTCAACAGTAATATCTTCAACAGTAATATCTTCAACAGTAATATCTTTAAAAGTAATATCTTCAACAGTAATATCTTCAACAGTAATATCTTCTACAGTAATGTCTTCAACAGTAATATCTTGAACAGTAATATTTTCAACAGTAATATCTTCAACAGTAATATCTTCAACAGGAATATCTTCAACAGTAATATCTTGAACAGTAATATCTTTAACAGTATTATCCTGAACAATAATATCTTCAACAGTAATATCTTCAACAGTAATATCTTCAATAGTAATACCTTCAACAGTAATATCTTCAATAGTAATATCTTCAACAGTAATATCTTGAACAGTAATATTTTCAACAGTAATATCTTCAACAGTAATATCTTCAACAGTAATATCTTCAACAGTAATATCTTCAACAGTAATATTTTCAACAGTAAAAGTCTTCAACAGTAATGTTTTCAACAGGAATATCTTCAACGGTAATATCTTCAACGGTAATATCTTCAAAAGTAATATCTTCAACAGTAATATCTTCAACAGTAATATCTTCAACATTAATATCTTCAACGGAAATATCTTCAACGGTAATATCTTCAACAGTAATATCTTCAACAGGAATATCTTCAACAGTAATATCTTCAACAGTAATATCTTCAACAGTAATATCTTCAACAGCAATATCTTCAACAGTAATATCTTCAACAGTAATATCTTCAACGGTAATATCTTCAACAGTAATATCTTCAACAGTAATATCTTCAACGGTAATATCTTCAACAGTAATATCTTCAACAGGAATATCTTCAACAGTAATATCTTCAACAGTAATATCTTCAACAGTATTATCTTCAACAGTAATATCTTCAACAGTAATATCTTCAACAGTAATATCTTCAACAGTAATATCTTTAACGGTAATATCTTCAACAGTAATATCTTCAACAGGAATATCTTCAACAGTAATATCTTCAACAGTAATATCTTCAACAGTAATATCTTCAACAGTAATATCTTCAACAGTAATGTGTTCAACAGTAATATCTTGAACAGTAATATCTTCAACAGTAATATCTTCAACAGTAATATCTTCAACAGTAATATCTTCAACAGTAATATCTTCAACAGTAATGTCTTCAACAGTATTATCTTGAACAGTAATATCTTCAACAGTAATATCTTCAACAGTAATATCTTCAACAGTAATATCTTCAACAGTAATATCTTTAACAGTATTATCCTGAACAGTAATATCTTCAACAGTAATATCTTCAACAGTAATATCTTGAACAGTAATATCTTTAAAAGTATTATCCTGAACAGTAACATCTTCAACAGTAATATCTTCAACAGTAATATCTTCAACACTAATATCTTCAACAGTAATATCTTCAATAGTAATATCTTCAACAGTAATATCTTCAACAGTAATATCTTGAACAGTAATATTTTCAACAGTAATATCTTCAACAGTAATATCTTCAACAGTAATATCTTCAACAGTAATATCTTCAACAGTAATATTTTCAACAGTAAACGTCTTCAACAGTAATGTTTTCAACAGGAATATCTTCAACGGTAATGTCTTCAACAGTAATATCTTCAACAGGAATATCTTCAACAGTAATATCTTCAACAGTAATATCTTCAACAGTAATATCTTCAACAGTAATATCTTCAACAGTAATATCTTCAACAGAATATCTTCAACAGTAAAATCTTCAACAGTAATATCTTCAACAGTAATATCTTCAACAGTAATATCTTCAACAGTAATATCTTCAACAGTAATATCATCAACAGTAATATCTTCAACAGTAATATCTTCAACAGTAATATCTTCAACAGTAATATCTTCAACAGTAATATCTTCAACAGTAATATCTTCAACAGTAATATCTTCAACAGGAATATCTTCAACAGTAATATCTTCAACAGTAATATCTTCAACAGTAATATCTTCAACAGTAATATCTTCAACAGTAATATCTTCAACAGTAATATCTTCAACAGTAATATCTTTCAACAGGAATATCTTCAACAGAATTCAATATATCTCACATTAACACAGTAATATCTAAGAATTCAACAGTAATATCTTCAACAGTAATATCTTCAACAGTAATATCTTCAACAGTAATATCTTCAACAGTAATATCTTCAACAGTAATATCTTCAACAGTAATATCTTCAGTATTCACAGTAATATCTTCAACAGTAATATCTTCAACAGTAATATCAAATATACATCAACAGTAATATCTTCAACAGTAATATCTTCAACAGTAATATCTTCAACAGTAATATCTTCAACAGTAATACTTTTCAACAGTAATATCTCAACAGTAATATCTTACAGTAATTCAGTAATATCTTCAACAGTAATATTTTCAACAGTAATAATCTTCAACAGTAATGATTTTCAACAGTAATATCTTCACGGAATCTTCAAGTAATATCTTCACAGAATACTCAACGTAATATCTTCAACAGTAATATCTTCAACAGTAATATCTTCAAAGTAAAATCTTCAACAGTAATGTCTTCAACAGGAATATCTTCAACAGTAATCTTCAACAGTAATATCTTCAACAGAATATCTTCAACAGTAATATCTTCAACAGTAATATCTTCAACAGTAATATCTTCAACAGTAATATCTTCAACAGTAATATCTTCAACAGAATATCTTCAACAGTAATATCTTCAACAGTAATATTTTCAACAGTAAATTCTTCAACGAATGTCAAGAATATCTTCAACGTAATATCTTCAACAGTAATATCTTCAACAGGAATATCTTCAACAGTAATATCTTCAACAGTAATATCTTCAACAGTAATATCTTCAACAGTAATATTTCAACAGTAAATATCTTCAACGGTAATATCTTCAACAGTGAATATCTTCAACGTAATATCTTCAACAGTAATATCTTCAACAGTAATATCTTCAACAGTAATATCTTCAACAGTAATATCTCAACAGTAATATCTTCAACAGTAATATCTTCACGTAATATCTTCTCAGTAATATCTTCAACAGTAATATCTTCAACAGTAATATCTTCAACAGTAATATCTTCAACAGTAATATCTTCAACAGTAATATCTTCAACAGTAATATCTTCAACAGTAATATCATTCAACAGTAATATCTTCAACAGTAATATCTTCAACAGTAATATCTTCACAGTAATATCTTCAACAGTAATATCTTCAACAGTAATATCTTCAACAGTAATATCTTCAACAGAATATCTTCAACAGTAATATCTTCAACAGTAATATCTTCAACAGTAATATCTTCAACAGTAATATCTTCAACAGTAATATCTTCAACAGTAATATCTTCAACTACTCAATAATATCTTCAACAGAATATCTTCAACAGTAATATCTTCAACAGTAATATCTTCAACAGTAATATCTTCAACAGTAATATCTTCAACAGTAATATCTTCAACAGTAATATCTTCAACAGTAATATCTTCAACAGTAATATCTTCAACAGTAATATCTTCAACAGTAATATCTTCAACAGTAATATCTTCAACAGTAATATCTTCACATTCTCAACAGTAATATCTTCAACAGTAATATCTTCAACAGTAATATCTTCAACAGTAATATCTTCAACAGTAATATCTTTCAACAGTAATATCTCAACAGTAATATCTTCAACAGTAATATCTTCAACAGTAATATCTTCAACAGTAATATCTTGCAACAGTAATATTTCAACAGTAATATCTTCAACAGTAATATCTTCAACAGTAATATCTTCAACAGTAATATCTTCAACAGTAATATTTCAACGTAAATCTTAACATAAAGTCTTCAACAGTAATTTCTTCAACAGAATATCTTCAACAGTAATTCTTCAACAGTATCTTAATATCTTCAACAGTAATATCTTCAACAGTAATATCTTCAACAGTAATATCTTCAACAGTAATATCTTCAACAGTAATATCTTCAACAGTAATATCTTCAACAGTAATATCTTCAACAGTAATATCTTCAACAGTAATATCTTCAACAGTAATATCTTCAACAGTAATATCTTCAACAGATAATATCATTATCTCAACAGTAATATCATCAACAGTAATATCTTCAACAGTAATATCTTCAACAGTAATATCTTCAACAGAATATCTTCAACAGAATATCTTCAACAGTAATATCTTCAACAGGAATATCTTCAACAGTAATATCTTCAACAGTAATATCTTCAACAGTAATATCTCAACAGTAATATCTTCAACAGTAATATCTTCAACAGTAATATCTTCAACAGTAATATCTTCAACAGTAATATCTTCAACAGTAATATCTTCAACAGTAATATCTTCAACAGTAATATCTTCAACAGTAATATCTTCAACAGTAATATCTTCAACAGAATATCTTCAACAGTCAATTACTTCAACAGTAATATCTTCAACAGTAATATCTTCAACAGTAATATCTTCAACAGTAATATCTTCAACAGTAATATCATCAACAGTAATATCTTCAACAGTAATATCTTCAACAGTAATATCTTCAACAGTAATATCTTCAACAGTAATATCTTCAACATGTAATCTCAACATAATATCGTCAACATCTTTGATATCTTCAACAAGATTATGATATTACAACATACATATCTTGGCAACATCGTAATTATCTTCAAACATAAATGTTCAACCAGTAGATATCTTCAGCAGTTAGGTATTCACAGCAGTCATATGGATTCATACAGTCAATATGTCTTCAAGTCAGTAATTCATCAACAGTCATGGATATACATTCAACAGTAATATCTCAGAGAATATATATCTTCACATATTCTATATCAACAGTAATACTTGTCAACGGTAATATCTTCACTGTACTCTCGGGTGAATACTATGAATGTACATCTTGGATTTAATCAAAAAAACTTTATATATTACAACATTATGTTCAAATCTTGATTGAGTTCATCTATAACGTTGTGTCAACATAAAGAAACCTTAAAGTATTCTATCAATTCCATTGGTATGGTCATCACATATTAGTATGCTAACTCAGTTCATTGTATGTAACAAGCTAGTACATTGTAGTACATCAGCAATCATTGTATGTCTCAGCATCAAATTGTATTCATGGGAAATGCTTGAGTTCTTCCTTCAACCTGCTGGCCTGATTACCTGGCACTAAGTAGGTACCTGTGTGTTAGTCAACTAGTGTAGGTCGATGACTCACTGTCTTGGGTTAACCAAGATGGCTAACTTGCCGGATTTAAAATCCAAAAAAAACTTTTTATATCTTAACAGTTTTATGTGTTTCAAAGTCTGATTTGAAGTTATTCTTATAAACGTTGATGTCAACATAAAGATAACTTGAAAGTTTCCTTTATAATTCCCATAATGAGATAGTGAGATTTATCCTACATATTAGTAAGCCTAACTTCTGTTCTTTTATTAAACAAGTTCTCCAGTAATATGAGTAAATAAAGCAAATTAGTTACTTTCCTAATGCAACGTGAAATTCATCCTCCACTGCGAAACTGTTCAGAGTTAAACTACAACTTATCCTGGATAGACAAGGGTGTGAGATGCCATTATGGTCGTACAGGTAGACTTTATATTCCAATATTTATTATGCACGTTTATGGATATAGGTCACAGAGGCATCGAGCTGATGTTAGTATTCATCCATACTACAATAATTCTGGTATTGTGTTATTTAAGGTTTACTAAATTAACTTTAAACTTCATTATCTCTGGCTAATATTACGTCTTTTCTTATTTTGAATTCAGGGTTGAACCTGCATCCCACGTAAATTGGAAACAGTTAAAAATACAATGTTAACTAAATACTCAATAATAACTGCAGAGGGAGATCAGAGCTTATGCATACAATTCTGTCATTACCGGATTGGAGGCTGTAATCTAGTCCTCTCAAAAAGATTCAACATTGGAGATCGATTTTAATTTTAAATAGCTTCCAAAAAAAAACTTTTTATATCTGAGGAAACGACTGATGGTCGACACATTTAAAATCAGAATCTGGAACCACTCAAACGCAACTGTATGTTAGGATCTTCTTGTTTTACTGAGAAGATAACATTGTGTCTCCAGTTGATCGTCTTCTTGTGGGAAGTACACATTATTTTGACAGGTTCTAACCACCGTAAAACGGTCCGCTAGACTTCTTGTGACACCAGTGTAAGGAATAACAGGTTTGAATATTTATCAACTAAGAATAAGAGCGTAGGCACCCAGAGAGAAAGCAAAGTTAAGGTAACAACACAGCCAGTAGTTAAAGAAAAAGATTCAATATTCCCAGAGGATCAAGAACTAGCAACTACTAAGAGTTACAACCAATAATACCTATGCCACGACATCTATCAATTATATTTCCACTCTATAAAACCACCCTCTCTCCTCTGTCCCTCCCTGAATGTATATTTGCTTTCCACTTTCGCCTCACAACCCTCTACCCTTCCCAATCACTGCCTTCACTAACAATCAACTTCCAGAAATAGCAACCAGCAACCCCTACCAACATTCCTCTCGACATGAACTTTTCTTTCCCCTTCAGTTTACTCTCCCTCCCGTCCACGTTCTTCTCTATCCTCACACTATCTCACCTGCTTCCTTCTTCCACCCTCCATTTCAGTATTCTCCTGTCTGCTCTACCTTCGCTCGCCATTTTACTGACATCCATTCCCATTCTTTCCCTACTTCTCCCCTTTTTCACTTCAACTAAACCCTCCCTTTCCGTTCGGAATATTATTCACATATTTACAAAGTACCCTTCCCTTCCACTCCAGTAACCGTTTGTTCTTCTCATTCCTTCCTTTCGTATATACCATCCATATCACAACCACTGTCCATCCCTTCTGCACTGCCTCACCTTCAGATGTGTTTATGCTGATCTCCATTTCTTTAATTACCCTGGCACCGGAAGCCCATTTGAGTGCGTTATGTCCCAGATTAAGGCAAATGATACCTGGCTCAATGTCTTTTATGCAAAGATACAAAAACAGAGAGAAGAAAACTTTGAGATAGCATAGGCATTACTGGTTGAGAGGCATTACTGGTTGAGAGGCATTACTGGTTGAGAGGCATTACTGGTTGAGAGGCATTACTGGTTGAGAGGCATTACTGCTTGAGAGGCATTACTGCTTGAGAGGCATTACTGGTAGAGAGGCATTACTGCTAGAGAGGCATTACTGCTTGAGAGGCATTACTGCTTGAGAGGTATTACTGCTTGAGAGGCATTACTGCTTGAGAGGCATTACTGGTTGAGAGGCATTACTGGTTGAGAGGCATTACTGCTTGAGAGGCATTACTGCTTGAGAGGCATTACTGCTTGAGAGGCATTACTGGATGAGAGGCATTACTGCTTGAGAGGCATTACTGCTTGAGAGGCATTACTGCTTGAGAGGCATTACTGCTTGAGAGGCATTACTGCATGAGAGGCATTACTGCTTGAGAGGTATTACTGCTTGTGAGGCATTACTGCTTGAGAGGCATTACTGCTTGAGAGGCATTACTGCTTGAGAGGCATTACTGCTTGAGAGGTATTACTGCTTGAGAGGCATTACTGCTTGAGAGGCATTAGTGCTTGAGAGGCATTAATGCTTGAGAGGAATTACTGCTTCAGAGGCATTACTGGTTGAGAGGCATTACTGCTTGAGAGGCATTACTGCTTGAGAGGCGTTGCTGCTTGAGAGGCATTACTGGTTGAGAGGCATTACTGGTTGAGAGGCATTACTGCTTGAGAGGCATTACTGGTTGAGAGACATTACTGGTTGAGAGGCATTACTGCTTGAGAGGCATTACTGCTTGAGAGACATTACTGCTTGAGAGGCATTACTGGTTGAGAGACATTACTGCTTGAGAGGCATTACTGCTTGAGAGGCATTGCTGCTTGAGAGACATTACTGCTTGAGAGACATTTCTGCTTGAGAGACATTTCTGCTTGAGAGGCATTACTGGTTGAGAGGCATTACTACTTGAGAGGCATTACTGCTTGAGAGGCATTACTGCTTGAGAGGCATTACTGGTTGAGAGGCATTACTACTTGAGAGGCATTACTGCTTGAGAGGCATTGCTGCTTGAGAGGCATTACTGCTTGAGAGGAATTACTGGTTGAGAGGCATTACTACTTGAGAGGCATTTTCTGCTTGAGAGGCATTACTGGTTGAGAGACATTACTACTTGAGAGGCATTGCTGCTTGAGAGGCATTGCTGCTTGAGATACATTGCTGCTTGAGAGACATTGCTGCTTTAGAGACATTTTGCTTGAGAGACATTTCTGCTTGAGAGACAATTTTATTTGAAGGCATTACTGCTTGAGGACATTGCTATTTGAGAGGCATTGCTGCTTGAGAGGCATTGCTGCTTGAGATACATTGCTGCTTGAGAGACATTGCTGCTTGAGAGACATTTCTGCTTGAGAGACACTTCTGCTTGAGAGGGCATTGTTGCTTTAGAGACATTGCTTTTTTGAGAGGCATTACTGCTTGAGAGACATTTCTGCTTAACAGGCATTACTGCTTGAGAGACATTGCTGCTTGAGAGACATTGCTGCTTGAGAGACATTGCTATTTGAGAGGCATTACTGCTTGAGAGACATTTCTGCTTGAGAGACATTTCTGCTTGAGAGGCATTACTGCTTGAGAGGCATTACTGCTTGAGAGGCATTACCGCATGAGAGGCATTACTGCTTGAGAGGCATTACTGCTAGAGAGGCATTACTGCTTGAGAGGCATTACTGCTTAAGAGGCATTACTGCTTGAGAGGCATTACTGCTTGAGAGGTATTACTGATTGAGAGGCATTACTGCTTGAGAGGCATTACTGGTTGAGAGGCATTACTGGTTGAGAGGCATTACTGCTTGAGAGGCATTACTGCTTGAGAGGTATTACTGCTTGAGAGGCATTACTGCTTGAGAGGCATTACTGCTTGAGAGGCATTACTGCTTGAGAGGCATTACTGCTTGAGAGGTATTACTGCTTGAGAGGCATTACTGCTTGAGAGGCATTACTGCTTGAGAGGCATTACTGCTTGAGAGGAATTACTGCTTCAGAGGCATTAACGGTTGAGAGGCATTATTGCTTGGGGAGGGCATTAATGCTTTTAGAGGGCGTTGTGCTTGGAGGATTACGGTTGAGAGGGATTACTGGTTGAGAGGGATTTCTGCTTGAGAGGCATTAAATGGTTGAGAGACATTACTGGTTGAGAGGCATTACTGCTTGAGAGGCATTACTGCTTGAGAGACATTACTGCTTGAGAGGCATTACTGGTTGAGAGACATTACTGCTTGAGAGGCATTACTGCTTGAGAGGCATTGCTGCTTGAGAGACATTGCTGCTTGAGAGACATTTCTGCTTGAGAGACATTTCTGCTTGAGAGGCATTACTGGTTGAGAGGCATTACTACTTGAGAGGCATTACTGCTTGAGAGGCATTGCTGCTTGAGAGGCTTTACTGCTTGAGAGGCATTACTGGTTGAGAGGCATTACTACTTGAGAGGCATTACTGCTTGAGAGGCATTACTGGTGAGAGACATTACTACTTGAGAGGCATTGCTGCTTGAGAGGCATTGCTGCTTGAGATACATTGCTGCTTGAGAGACATTGCTGCTTGAGAGGCATTTCTGCTTGAGAGACATTTCTGCTTGAGAGACATTGCTATTTGAGAGGCATTACTGCTTGAGAGACATTGCTATTTGAGAGGCATTGCTGCTTGAGAGGCATTGCTGCTTGAGATACATTGCTGCTTGAGAGACATTGCTGCTTGAGAGACATTTCTGCTTGAGAGACACTTCTGCTTGAGAGGCATTGTTGCTTGAGAGCATTGCTATTTGAGAGGCATTACTGCTTGAGAGACATTTCTGCTTGACAGGCATTACTGCTTGAGAGACATTGCTGTTTGAGAGACATTGCTGCTTGAGAGACATTGCTATTTGAGAGGCATTACTGCTTGAGAGACATTTCTGCTTGAGAGACATTTCTGCTTGAGAGGCATTACTGCTTGAGAGGCATTACTGCTTGAGAGACATTGCTATTTGAGAGACATTGCTGCTTGAGAGGCATTCCTGCTTGAGAGACATTTCTGCTTGAGAGACATTTCTGCTTGAGAGGCATTACTGCTTGAGAGACATTGCTATTTGAGAGGCATTGCTGCTTGAGAGACATTGCTATTTGAGAGGCATTACTGCTTGAGAGACATTTCTGCTTGAGAGGCATTACTGCTTGAGAGACATTGCTGCTTGAGAGACATTGCTATTTGAGAGGCATTACTGCTTGAGAGACATTTCTGCTTGAGAGACATTTCTGCCTGAGAGGCATTACTGCTTGAGAGACATTGTTATTTGAGAGGCATTACTGCTTGAGAGGCATTGCTGCTTGAGAGACATTGCTGCTTGAGAGACATTTCTGCTTGAGAGTCATTGATGCTTGAGAGACATTTCTGCTTGAGAGACATTGCTGCTTGAGAGACATTGCTGCTTGAGAGACATTTCTGCTTGAGAGACATTGCTGCTTGAGAGGCATTGCTGCTTGAGAGATATTGCTGCTTGAGAGGCATTGCTGCTTGAGAGACATTTCTGCTTGAGAGACATTGCTATTTGAGAGGCATTGCTGCTTGAAAGACATTGCTGCTTGAGAGGCATTGCTGCTTGAGAGACATTACTGCTTGAGAGACATTTCTGCTTGAGAGACATTGCTGCTTGTGAGAGGCATTGCTGCTTGAGAGACATTGCTGCTTGAGAGACATTACTGCTTGAGAGACATTGCTGCTTGAGAGGCATTGCTGCTTGAGAGACATTGCTGCTTGAGAGACAATGCTGCTTGAGAGACATTGCTGCTTGAGAGGCATTGCTGCTTGAGAGACAATGCTGCTTGAGAGACATTGCTGCTTGAGAGACGTTGCTGCTTGAGAGACAATGCTGCTTGAGAGACATTGCTGCTTGAGAGGCATTGCTGCTTGAGAGACATTGCTGCTTGAGAGACATTGCTGCTTGAGAGGCATTGCTGCTTGAGAGACATTGTTGCTTGAGAGACAATGCTGCTTGAGAGACATTGCTGCTTGAGAGACATTGCTGCTTGAGAGACATTGCTGCTTGAGAGACATTGCTGCTTGAGAGGCATTGCTGCTTGAGAGACATTGCTCCTTGAGAGGCATTACTACTTGAGATGCATTAGTGCTTGAGAGGCATTACTGCTTGAGAGACATTGCTTCTTGAGAGGCATTACTACTTGAGATGCATTAGTGCTTGAGAGGCATTGCTGCTTGAGAGACATTTCTGCTTGAGAGACATTGCTGCTTGAGAGGCATTGCTGCTTGAGAGACATTGCTGCTTGAGAGACATTACTGCTTGAGAGACATTGCTGCTTGAGAGGCATTGCTGCTTGAGAGACATTGCTGCTTGAGAGACAATGCTGCTTGAGAGACATTGCTGCTTGAGAGGCATTGCTGCTTGAGAGACAATGCTGCTTGAGAGACATTGCTGCTTGAGAGACATTGCTGCTTGAGAGACAATGCTGCTTGAGAGACATTGCTGCTTGAGAGGCATTGCTGCTTGAGAGACATTGCTGCTTGAGAGACATTGCTGCTTGAGAGGCATTGCTGCTTGAGAGACATTGTTGCTTGAGAGACAATGCTGCTTGAGAGACATTGCTGCTTGAGAGACATTGCTGCTTGAGAGACATTGCTGCTTGAGAGACATTGCTTCTTGAGAGGCAATGCTGCTAGAGAGACATTGCTCCTTGAGAGGCATTACTACTTGAGATGCATTAGTGCTTGAGAGGCATTACTGCTTGAGAGACATTGCTTCTTGAGAGGCATTACTACTTGAGATGCATTAGTGCTTGAGAGGCATTGCTGCTTGAGAGACATTGCTGCTTGAGAGACATTTCTGCTTGAGAGGCATTGCTGCTTGAGAGACATTGCTGCTTGAGAGGCATTGCTGCTTGAGAGACATTGCTGCTTGAGAGACATTTCTGCTTGAGAGACATTTCTGCTTGAGAGGCAGTGCTGCTTGAGAGACATTGCTGCTTGAGAGACATTGCTGCTTGAGAGACATTACTGCTTGAGAGACATTGCTGATTGAGAGACATTGCTGCTTGAGAGGCATTGCTGCTTGAGAGACATTGCTGCTTGGGAGACATTTCTGCTTGAGAGACATTTATGCTTGAGAGGCATTGCTGCTTGTGAGGCATTGCTGCTTGAGAGACATTGCTGCTTGAGATACATTGCTACTTGAGAGACATTTCTGCTTGAGAGACATTTCTGCTTGAGAGACATTTCTGTTTGAGAGACATTGCTGCTTGAGAGGCATTGCTGCTTGAGAGACATTGCTGTTTGAGAGACATTGCTGTTTGAGAGGCATTACTACTTGAGAGGTATTACTGTTTGAGAGGCATTACTGCTTGAGAGGCATTACTGCTTGAGAGGCATTACTGCTTGAGATTCATTACTGCTTGAGAGGTATTACTGCTTGAGAGGTATTACTGCTTGAGAGGCATTACTGCTTGAGAGGTATTACTGTTTGAGAGGCATTACTGCTTGAGAGACATTACTGCTTGAGAGGCATTACTGCTTGAGAGGCATTACTGCTTGAGAGGCATTACTGCTTGAGATGCACTACTGCTTGAGAGGCATTACTACTTGAGAGGTATTACTGTTTGAGAGGCATTACTGCTTGAGAGGCATTATTGCTTGAGAGGCATTACTACTTGAGAGGTATTACTGTTTGAGAGGCATTACTGCTTGAGAGACATTACTGCTTGAGAGGCATTACTGCTTGAGAAGCATTACTGCTTGAGAGGCATTACTGCTTGAGAGGCATTACTACTTGAGAGGTATTACTGTTTGAGAGGCATTACTGCTTGAGAGGCACTACTGCTTGAGAGGCATTACTACTTGAGAGGTATTACTGTTTGAGAGGCATTACTGCTTGAGAGGCATTACTGCTTGAGAGGCATTACTGCTTGAGAGGCATTACTGCTTGAGAGGTATTACTGCTTGAGAGGCATTACTACTTGAGTGGCATTACTGCTTGAGAGGCACTACTGCTTGAGAGGCATTACTACTTGAGAGGTATTACTGTTTGAGAGGCATTACTGCTTGAGAGGCATTACTGCTTGAGAGGCATTACTGCTTGAGAGGCATTACTGCTTTAGAGGTATTACTGCTTGAGAGGCATTACTCCCTTTAAATGGGATTACTGCTTGAGAGGCATTACTGCTTGAGAGGCATTACTACTTGAGTGGCATTACTGCTTGAGAGGCATTACTACTTGAGTGGTATTACTGCTTGAGAGGCATTACTGCTTGAGATATATTACTGCTTGAGAGGCATTACTGCTTGAGAGGCATTACTGCTTGAGCGGCATTACTGCTTGAGAGGCATTACTACTTTAGTTGGCATTACTGCTTGAGAGGCCCTTATACTTGAGTGGTATTACTGCTTGAGAGGCATTACTGCTTGAGAGGTATTACTGCTTGAGATTCATTACTGCTTGAGAGGCATTACTGCTTGAGCGGCATTACTGCTTGAGAGGCATTACTGCTTGAGAGGCATTACTATTTGAGAGGCATTACTGCTTGAGAGGCATTACTGATTGAGTGGCATTACTGCTTGAGAGGCATTACTGCTTGAGAGGCATTACTGCTTGAGGGGGCATTACTGCTTGAGAGGCATTTACTACTTGAAGGGTATTACTGTTTGAGAGGCAAATTTCTGCTTGAGAGGCATTACTACTTGAGACGTATTACTGCTTGAGAGGCATTACTGCTTGAGAGGCATTACTACTTGAGAGGTATTACTGCTTGAGAGCATTACTGCTTGAGAGGCTTACACTTGAGAGGCATTACTGCTTGAGAGGCATTACTATTTGAGAGGCATTACTGCTTGAGAGGCATTACTGATTGAGTGGTATTACTTTTTGAGAGGCATTACTGCTTGAGAGGCACTACTGCTTGAGAGGCATTACTGCTTGAGAGGCATTACTGCTTGAGAGGCATTACTGCTTGAGAGGCATTACTGCTTGAGAGGTAATATGCTTGAGAGGCATTACTGCTTGAAGAGGCATTACTGCTTGGAGGATTATGCTTGAGAGGCATTACTGCTTTAGAGGCATTACTGCTTGAGAGGTATTATACTTGAGTGGCATTACTCTTGAGAGGCATTACTGCTTGAGAGGCATTACTACTTGAGTGGCATTACTGCTTGAGAGGCATTACTGCTTGAGAGGCATTACTGCTTGAGAGGTATTACTGTTTGTGAGGCATTACTGCTTGAGAGGCATTACTGCTTGAGAGGCATTACTGCTTGAGAGGTATTACTACTTGAGTGGCATTACTGCTTGAGAAAGGCATTACTGGGTTGAGAGGTATTACTGCTTGAGGAGGCATTACTACTTGAGTGGCATTACTGCTTGAGGGGCATTACTGCTTGAGAGGCATTACTACTTGAGTGGCATTATTGCTTGAGAGGCATTACTGCTTGAGAGGCATTTCTACTTGAGAGGTATTACTGCTTGAGAGGCATTACTACTTGAGTGGCATTACTGCTTGAGAGGCATTACTGCTTGAGAGGCATTACTACTTGAGTGGCATTACTGCTTGAGAGGCATTACTGCTTGAGAGGCATTACTACTTGAGAGGTATTACTGCTTGAGAGGCATTACTGCTTGAGAGGCATTACTGCTTGAGAGGCATTACTACTTGAGAGGTATTACTGTTTGAGAGGCATTACTGCTTGAGAGGCATTACTGCTTGAGTGGCATTACTGCTTGAGAGGCATTACTGGTTGAGCGGCATTACTATTTGATAGGCATTACTACTTGAGTGGCATTACTGCTTGAGAGGCATTACTACTTGAGTGGCATTACTGCTTGAGAGGCATTACTGCTTGAGAGGTATTACTGCTTGAGAGGCATTACTGCTTGAGAGGCATTACTGTTTGAGCGGCAATTACTGCTTGAGAGGCATTACTAAATTTTAGAGGCATTACTGCTTGAGAGGCATTACTATTTGAGAGGCATTACTGCTTGAGAGGCATTACTATTTGAGAAGCATTACTGCTTGAGAGGTATTACTGCTTGAGAGGTATTACTATTTGAGAGGCATTACTGCTTGAGAGGCATTACTATTTGAGAGGCATTACTGCTTGAGAGGCATTACTATTTGAGAGGCATTACTGCTTGAGAGGTATTACTGCTTGAGAGGTATTACTATTTGAGAGGCATTACTGCTTGAGAGGCATTACTATTTGAGTCATTACTGCTTGAGAGGCATTACTATTTGAGAGGCATTACTATTTGAGAGTCATTACTGCTTGAGAGGCATTACTATTTGAGAGGCATTACTACTTGAGAGTCATTACTGCTTGAGAGGCATTACTATTTGAGAGTCATTACTGCTTGAGAGGCATTACTATTTGAGAGGCATTACTATTTGAGAGTCATTACTGCTTGAGAGGCATTACTATTTGAGAGGCATTACTACTTGAGAGTCATTACTGCTTGAGAGGCATTCCTATTTGAGAGGCATTACTACTTGAGAGGCATTACTGCTTGAGAGACATTGCTGCTTGAGAGACATTGCTGCTTGAGAGGCATTACTGCTTGAGAGACATTGCTGCTTGAGAGACATTGCTGCTTGAGAGACATTTCTGCTTGAGAGACATTGCTGCTTGAGAGGCATTGCTGCTTGAGAGACATTGCTGCTTGAGAGGCATTGCTGCTTGAGAGACATTGCTGCTTGAGAGACATTTCTGCTTGAGAGACATTGATGCTTGAGAGGCATTGCTGCTTGAGAGGCATTGCTGCTTGAGAGACATTGCTGCTTGAGAGACATTGCTGCTTGAGAGACATTTCTGCTTGAGAGACATTACTGCTTGAGAGACATTTCTGCTTGAGAGACATTGCTGCTTGAGAGGCATTGCTGCTTCAGAGACATTGCTGCTTGAGAGACATTGCTGTTTGAGAGGCATTACTGCTTGAGAGGCATTACTGCTTGAGAGGTATTACTGCTTGAGAGGCATTACTGCTTGAGAGGTATTACTGCTTGAGAGGTATTACTGCTTGAGAGGTATTACTGCTTGAGAGGCATTACTGCTTGAGAGGTATTACTGTTTGAGAGGCATTACTGCTTGAGAGACATTGCTGCTTGAGAGGAATTGCTGCTTGAGAGGCATTGCTGCTTGAGAGACATTGCTGTTTGAGAGGCATTACTACTTGAGAGGTATTACTGTTTGAGAGGCATTACTGCTTGAGAGGCATTACTGCTTGAGAGGCATTACTGCTTGAGAGGCATTACTGCTTGAGAGGTATTACTGCTTGAGAGGTATTACTGCTTGAGAGGCATTACTGCTTGAGAGGTATTACTGTTTGAGAGGCATTACTGCTTGAGAGACATTACTGCTTGAGAGGCATTACTGCTTGAGAGGCATTACTGCTTGAGAGGCATTACTGCTTGAGAGGCACTACTGCTTGAGAGGCATTACTACTTGAGAGGTATTACTGTTTGAGAGGCATTACTGCTTGAGAGGCATTACGCTTGAGAGGATTAAATACTTGAGAGGTATACTGTTTTAGGAGGCATTACTGCTTGAAGAACATTAATGCTTGAGAGCATTATGCTTGAGAGGCATTACTGCTTGAGAGGCATTACTGATGAGAGGCATACTACTTGAGAGGTATTACTGTTTGAGAGGCATTACTGCTTGAGAGGCACTACTGCTTGAGAGGCATTACTACTTGAGAGGTATTAAATGTTTGAGAGGCCCTTACGCTTGAGAGGCATTACTGCTTGAGAGGCATTACTGCTTGAGAGGCATTACTGCTTGAGAGGCATTACTGCTTGAGAGGTATTACTGCTTGAGTGGTATTACTGCTTGAGAGGCATTACTGCTTGAGAGGTATTACTGCTTGAGAGGCATTACTGCTTGAGAGGCATTTACTGCTTGAAACGGCATTACTGCTTGAGAGGCATTACTACTTTAGTGCATTACTGCCCTTTAGAGTCATACTACTTGAGTGGCATTACTGCTTGAAGGCATTTCTGCTTGAGGGTATTTACTTTCTTGAGAGGCATTACTGCTTGAGAGGCATTACTGCTTGAGCGGCATTACTGCTTGAGAGGCATTACTGCTTGAGAGGCATTACTATTTGAGAGGCATTACTGCTTGAGAGGCATTACTGATTGAGTGGCATTACTGCTTGAGAGGCATTACTACTTGAGAGGTATTACTGCTTGAGAGGCATTACTGCTTGAGAGGCATTACTACTTGAGAGGTATTACTGCTTGAGAGGCATTACTGCTTGAGCGGCATTACTGCTTGAGAGGCATTACTACTTGAGAGGTATTACTGCTTGAGAGGCATTACTGCTTGAGAGGCATTACTGCTTGAGAGTCATTACTGCTTGAGAGGCATTACTGCTTGAGAGTCATTACTGCTTGAGAGGCATTACTATTTGAGAGGCATTACTACTTGAGAGTCATTACTGCTTGAGAGGCATTACTACTTGAGAGTCATTACTGCTTGAGAGGCATTACTATTTGAGAGGCATTACTACTTGAGAGGCATTACTATTTGAGAGTCATTACTGCTTGAGAGGCATTGCTATTTGAGAGGCATTACTACTTGAGAGGCATTACTATTTGAGAGTCATTACTGCTTGAGAGGCATTAGTATTTGAGAGGCATTACTGCTTGAGAGGTATTACTGCTTGAGAGGCATTACTGCTTGAGAGGCATTACTGCTTGAGAGGCATTACTGCTTGAGAGGCATTACTGCTTGAGAGGCATTACTGCTTCAGAGGCATTACTGCTTGAGAGGCATTACTACTTGAGTGGCATTACTGCTTGAGAGGCATTACTGCTTGAGAGGCATTACTACTTGAGTGGCATTACTGCTTGAGAGGCATTACTGCTTGAGAGGCATTACTGCTTGAGAGGTATTACTGTTTGAGAGGCATTACTGCTTGAGAGGTATTACTGCTTGAGAGGCATTACTGCTTGAGAGGCATTTTCTACTTGAGGGGGCATTACTGCTTGAGAGGCATTACTACTTGAGAGGTATTACTGCTTGAGAGGCATTACTACTTGAGTGGCATTACTGCTTGAGAGGCATTACTGCTTGAGAGGCATTACTACTTGAGTTGCATTACTGCTTGAGAGGCATTACTGCTTGAGAGGCATTACTGCTTGAGAGGCATTACTACTTGAGAGGTATTACTGCTTGAGAGGCATTACTACTTGAGTGGCATTACTGCTTGAGAGGCATTACTGCTTGAGAGGCATTACTACTTGAGTGGCATTACTGCTTGAGAGGCATTACTGCTTGAGAGGCATTACTACTTGAGAGGTATTAGTGCTTGAGAGGCATTACTGCTTGAGAGGCATTACTACTTGAGTGGCATTACTGATTGAGAGGCATTACTGCTTGAGAAGGGATTACTACTTGAGAGGTATTACTGCTTGAGAGGCATACTTTCTTTAGAGGCATTACTGCTTGAGAGGCATTACTTCTTAGAGGTTTTTACTGTTTGAGAGGCATTACTGCTTGAGAGGCATTACTTCTTGAGAGGTATTACTGTTTGAGAGGCATTACTGCTTGAGAGGCATTACTGCTTGAGTGGCATTACTGCTTGAGAGGCATTACTGGTTGAGCGGCATTATTATTTGATTAGGCATTTATATTGAGTGGCATTACTGCTTGAAAAGGCATTACTACTTGAGTGGCATTACTGCTTGAGAGGCATTACTGCTTGAGAGGTATTACTGCTTGAGAGGCATTACTGCTTGAGAGGCATTACTGCTTGAGCGGCATTACTGCTTGAGAGGCATTACTATTTGAGAGGCATTACTGCTTGAGAGGCATTACTATTTGAGAGGCATTACTGCTTGAGAGGCATTTTCTATTTGAGAGGCATTATGCTTGGAGGTATTACTGCTTGAGAGGTATTACTATTTGAGAGGCATTTCTGCTTGAGAGGCATTACTATTTGAGAGGCATTACTGCTTGAGAGGCATTACTATTTGAGAGGCATTACTGCTTGAGAGGTATTACTGCTTGAGAGGTATTACTATTTGAGAGGCATTACTGCTTGAGAGGCATTACTATTTGAGAGGCATTACTGCTTGGAGGCATTACTATTTGAGAGGCATTACTGCTTGAGAGGCATTACTGCTTGAGAGGCATTACTGCTTGAGAGGTATTACTGCTTGAGAGGCATTACTGCTTGAGAGGCATTACTATTTGAGAGGCATTACTGCTTGAGAGGCATTACTGCTTGAGAGGCATTACTGCTTGAGAGGTATTACTGCTTGAGAGGCATTACTGCTTGAGAGGCATTACTATTTGAGAGGCATTACTGCTTGAGAGGCATTACTGCTTGAGAGGCATTACTTCTTGAGAGGCATTACTGCTTGAGAGGCCCTTATGCTTGAGAGGTATTACTTTTTGAGAGGCATTACTGCTTGGAGGCATTACTGCTTGAGAGGTATTACTGCTTGAGAGGCATTACTGCTTGAAGGGCTTACTGCTTGAGGGTATTACTGCTTGAAAGGGGATTACTGTTTGAGAGGCCCTTACTGCTTGGAGGCATTACTGCTTGAGAGGCATTACTGCTTGAGAGGTATTACTGCTTGAGAGGCATTACTGCTTGAGAGGTATTACTGCTTGAGAGGCATTACTGCTTGAGAGGTATTACTGCTTGAGAGGTATTACTGCTTGAGAGGTATTACTGCTTGAGAGTTACCTTACTGTACGAAAATAATGGCTGAAAAATATGTAGTGGAGGAGGTGAGATTAGTACAAATGTGAAGGAATCAGTGGAATTATGAGAAGTTTGAAAGTCTGAACACCAAGATAATTGAATACTATTGATGAGGAGAACAAATAATATTTATCAGGAGAATTAACAACCTAAGGTTTTTTATAACAGAGGAAGTGATTTAAAACCGGGCAAATAAGAGAATAAAACTTCAGTACTCTGACAACAAGAGACCCACGGTACACGTCCTCTAAAACCTACCACAAGACACACAAGGCAGCAGACTTTGGGGACAGAGACTTCAGATCAGAATCAAAGATAAACACTAGGGATTAGCATAGTGCCAAACATATCGCCGGAGGTATACGTCGACTGACTAACCTCTACAGCCAATGCTAGTCTATCAGATCTAAAGATAGCCTTCATGAATATCGTTGAAGTCCCTCAACATCATTAATATAAGTGTCAGGTTTGTCTTGGAGTATGCAGCACCAGCCTGGAACCCACACCTGATAAAGCATGTTAAGAAACTGGAGAATATACTGACGTATTCAGAGAGATTAGTACCAGAGTTACAAGGCATGTGTAATGAGACGAGGCAAAGGGAACAGAACCTGGCGACATTAGAGGACAAAATCACAAGAGGAAACATGATAATATACAAAATACTCAGATGAATTAATATCGTAGACAAGGATAGACGGGGGCATAGCTGGAAAATGACTCCGACGAGTCATACGAGATGTCATGAAGTGCTTCTTCAGCCTCATGGTACTCAGGAAATGTTGTCATCTTGAGGAAGATGTGGGGGAAGTAAACTGCATACGTAGTTTTAAGAGTAAGTTGGACAGGGCCCACGAGACTAGGTGGGAGTGAATCTATCAAGCAACATGGCAGGTCCATTTATACCATCAGGGAAACCTGCATGAGGTACTGACTACAAGCTACTTTCTGAAATTATTTTGCTCTCACCTGACTGCTAGGCTGCCTTTGCTGTCGAGTAGCCAGCGTGATAGTCTTACCTCTGTGCCACCAGCACTGCCGGCTTGTCTTACCTGTCGTGCAGCCAACGTGTCTCATTTTGTGCCACCAACGCTGGCCACAACACTGCCGGGCTAAGTTAGAAGTCGTGTAGCCAACGAGACAGTATTTACTGGATTTCATTACTTCATCACTCTCCAGATTGTAGTATACATTTCACCCAGGCTATGTACTAGATGGATCAAGGTTAACTCAGGCTATGTACTAGATGGATCAAGGTTAGCTCAGGCTATGTACTAGATGGATCAAGGTTAGCTCAGGCTATGTACTAGATGGATCAAGGTTAGCTCAGGCTATGTACTAGATGGATTAAGGTTAGCTCAGGCTATGTACTAGATGGATCAAGGTTAACTCTCCATGACATCTCATGCACACACACTCACACACACACACACACACACACACACACACACACACACACACACACACACACACACACACACACACACACACACACACACAAAAGCAGCAGCTGAGTCTCGACCCCTGTGACCACAATTAGGTGAACACACACACACACACACACACACACACACACACACACACACACACACACACACACACAAACACACACACACACAATCATTCAGGACCCTGTACACCGTGTACGTTAGGCCCATATTGGAGTATGCGGCACCAGTTTGGAACCCACACCTAGCCAAGCACGTAAAGAAACTAGAGAAAGTGCAAAGGTTTGCAACAAGACTAGTCCCAGAGCTAAGAGGTATGTCCTACGAGGAGAGGTTAAGAGAAATCAACCTGACGACACTGGAGGACAGGGGAGATAGGGGGGACATGATAACGACATACAAAATACTGAGAGGAATTGACAAGGTGGACAAAGACAGGATGTTCCAGAGATTGGACACAGTAACAAGGGGACACAGTTGGAAGTTGAAGACACAGATGAATCACAGGGATGTTAGGAAGTATTTCTTCAGCCACAGAGTAGTCAGTAAGTGGAATAGTTTGGGAAGCGGTGTAGTGGAGGCAGGATCCATACATAGCTTTAAGCAGAGGTATGATAAAGCTCACGGTTCAGGGAGAGTGACCTAGTAGCGATCAGTGAAGAGGCGAGGCCAGGAGCTCGGACTGGACCCCCGCAACCTCAACTAGGTGAGTACACACACACACACAATCTAAACCAAAACCCACACACTGTACCCTCTGCCCCCACCCCGACACCACAAATCCCATCCCCACAGGAACCCATCATAGGCCACCCCCAGGGCTCCTGCTCCCCCAAACCCACCATTCTCCCTTGACCACAATTTTAGAACAGAAGTTGAAGGTTTGGTGCATGAACGCGGATGGAATAAAGAATAAATGTGAGGAGTGGGATGAAAGAATCAAGGAGACATCCGCAGACATCATAACAGTCACAGTAACAAAACTCACTGGGATAACTGACGCAATCTTCCCACCCGGATATCGGATCTTGAGGAAAGACAAAAGGAGCAGGGAGTAGGAGGGGCTGCACTGCTCATTAAAAGGAAGGAATGGACAAGGCTGGAGGAAGGGATTACATAGTAGATTCAGTTCAGTCTGGGGGACATAAGGTAGTCATTGCAGTGACGTATAACCTACCACTGAACTGCAGGAGGCCAAGAGAGGAATATGAAGAGAGCAACAGAACAATGGTGGCCACTAGCTGAGGTGGCCAGAGGAGCTCACTCGAATAGAGCAAAGTTATTGATTATGGGTGATTTCAGTCACAGGGAGATTGTCTGGGTAAACCTGGAGCCACATGGGGGTCCCGAAACTTGAAGAGCAAAGATGATGGATGTTGTACTGGAAAACCTCATGTACCAACATGTTAGGGACACTACCAGAGAGAGAGAGGAGGATGAATCAGCAAGACTGGACCTTGTGTTCACCTAGAGTAGCTCAGATATTGAGGCCATCACATATGAGAGGCCCTTTGGAGCAAGTGATTACATAGTTCTGAGCTTTGAATACATAGTAGAGTTACAAGTGGAGAGGGTATCAGAAGTAGAAAGGGACAAGCCAAACTATAAAAGGGGGGACTACAAATGTATGAGGAACTTCCTGCAGGAGGTTCAATGGGAAAGTGAGTTGGTAGGAAAGTCAGCAACAAATTGCAAGGAGACAGAGGAGAGGTTTGTTCCCAAGGGTAACAGAAATTAGTCAATGAGCCAGAAGCGTGTATGCACAGATAAGGAGGGAGGCTCAGCGGCAGTATGAAAACGACATAGCATCGAAAGTCAAGTCTGACCCGAAACTGTTTTATAGCCACATCAGGAGGTAGACAACAGTCAAGGACCAGGTACCCAGGCTGAGAAAAGAAGGTGGGGAGCTCACAATAAACGACCAAGATGTATGTGAGGAGCTCAACACAAGATTTAAGAAGTATTTACACTGGAGAGAGAAAGGACACTGGGAAGACAAAACAGAGGGGTACACCAACAAGGAATATACCAACAAGTGTTGGATGAAATACACACAGCCGAGGAGGGGGTGAAAAAGCTGCTGTATGAACTTGGCACCTCAAAGGCAGTGAGACCAGACATCTCTCCGTGGGTCCTTAGAGAGGGAGCAGTGATGCTGTGTGTGCCACTAACCACAATTTTCAACACATACCTTGAAACTGGGCAACTACCTGACGTATGAGATGGCCAATATAGTCCCCATCTTGAAGAAAGGAGACAGAAATGAGGCACTAAATTATAGACCAGTGACACTGACGTGTATATTATGCAAAGTCATGGAGAAGATTATCATCAGGAGAGTGGTGGAGCACTTGGAATGGAACAAGATTATAAACGACAGCCAGCACAGGTTCATGGAAGGCAAATCCTGTGTTACAAACCTATAGGAATTGTATGGCAAGGTAACTGAAGTAAGACATGAGAGGGAGGGGCGGGTTGATTGCATTTTTTTGAACTGCAAAAATGCCTTCGACATGGTTCCTCTCAAGAGATTAGTGAAGAAGCTAGAGGATCAGGCACGTATAACAGTGCTATATTTGGAATACGTGAATGACATGACGGAAGGTATAGACTCAGAAGTGTCCTTGTTTGCAGGTAATGAGAAAATAATGAGGATAATTAAATCAGATAAAGATCAAGCAGGACTACAAAGAGGCCTGGACAGGCTGGATGCGTGGTCCATCAACTGGCTCCTAGAATTTAGCCCCGCCATATGCAAAGTCATGAAGATCGAGTAATAGCAAAGAAGACCGCAGACAGAGTATAGGCTAGGTGGCCAAAAACTGCAAACCTCACTCAAGGAGAAAGATCTTGGGGTGAGTATAATACCGCGCATGTCTCCGGAAGCACACATTAACCAGATAACTGCTGCAACATATGGGCGCCTAGCAAACCTGAGAATAGCTTTCCGATACCACAGTAAGGAATCGTTTAAGACACTGTACACCGTGTACGTCAGGCCCATACTGGAGTACGCAGCACCAGTCTGGAATCCACAGCTGGTCAAACACGTCATGAAGTTAGAGAAAGTGCAATGGTTTGAGACAAGACTAGTTCCAGAGGTAAGGGGAGTGTCCTACGAAGAAAGATTAAGGGAAATCGGCCTGATGACACTGGAGGACAGGAGAGCTAGGGTAGCTATGATAACGACATACAAAATACTGCCAGGAAGAGATAAGGTGGACAGAGACAGGATGTTCCAGAGATGGGACACAGAAACATGGGTCACAACTGAAGACACAGATGAGTCAAAGGGATGTTAGGAAGTACATGTACTTCTTCAGCCATAGAGTTGTCAGGAAATGGAATAGTCTGGCAAGGGATGTAGTGGAGGCAGGAACCATACATAGTTTTAAGACGAGGTATGATAAAGCTCATGGAGCAGGGATAGAGAGGACCCAGTAGTGGTCAGTGAAGAGCCACAATTAGGTGAGTGGGCATGTATACGTGAGTATACATGCCCACTCAAAATGGGAATGTATACGCGCCGCACACAAACACACACAAATACATTCGGAGAAACTGTTAGGCAGAGGATATCGTCAAGTGTAAATAAACACTGACCCACACACACGCACTCATGCCAAATGCACTATGTAACCCACACAAGGAAACTCTAACACACATATGCACTGAATACGTGTACACACCACATAAACTGAATTCGTGTATACACCTACATAAACAAAAGCAGTGAATACCTTCTTGCACACAAACTCACACATGCGCACGCATACACACACGTACACACAAAAAACTCTCAATCTCTCCCCCACCTCACACACAAACAGAAGTTGGGGCCCGACCCCCACAACCACAAACACATGCACATACACATACACACACACATGTTTGGAGACAGTGTAGTGGGTCACAAGCGCCAGGCTCCGAGGATCTTAGTGCTTTTAGGGCGTGTTTTAGCAGCTAGAAGCATCCAGTGTTAGTGACAACGTCAGTGAACAACCCTACAAGTGATAACCAATGTGTTAGAAAAAATAAATAAAGTTAAGGCGAGAGAAAGCCTGAAATTATACAACAAAATTTCAAAGTGCCAGTTCGTTGAGGCCTAGTGGGCACCTGTTGCCACATTGTTACATATATACAAAGTACAAAGCGAGTGACTAAAGAGAAAAGACCAAATAGAATTAAGAGAGGGTGGTAACGACAAAATGTGATGTATCACACAGCGTGAACAAGCTAGCCAGAAAGGGGATATATATATGTATACATAAATATATATAAGCAAGGTGGTGGCAGCAGTAGGCCTGAGGGAGTAGGCCGCCATAACAGGTTGGGTGTCATCACAAATAAGTAGGGTACTTACCAAAAGTGGAGTGAAAATTATAAAAGTAGCAGTATACAAGTGATAAGTGTGGTAAATGAGGACTCAAAAGGGCAAGATATAAGTATAGCCGAAGAAGTCAGAGGCGGAAGGGCGAGGTGTACGAGTCATCATACAACGAGCATCGTACAGCGAGCATCGTACATCAGGCATCTGGATGGACGTCCCCTCTGAGTAACGTACAAATCACTTGTTTGTGGTGGCGGGAAGTCTGAGGGTAGAACCGGCCCGGCGGACACTGGTAGCTGGCTATCTTTAACCCTGCTCCAGGGCGATTATCATACACAAAACACCTAGCAGTAGTAGGAAGATAAAATTTGTAGGAGCAAGGACTGACAACAGTTTCGAGAGATAATGTTTTAGGACACAAAGACAGTACAATCTGAGAAGCAAGTATTGGGTACACATGTAGTAAAAAGGTAGTGAAAAAGTGACTTGTTAACACACGCTAGTATTATAATTATTAGAACTACTCTCAGTGTTAATGGTATCTCATTAGTATTACGGGTACACAGAAGTGAGTTGTATTTCTGGAATATAA